>CM035149.1:53054457-53344863 GCA_020205605.1 Panax ginseng | reverse complement strand
GTTATTTTTAAACACTGTGATGATATTATCTCTAATTTTTTATATCATATTATTTATATATTAGGTCTTCAGCAAAGATAATTAAATTATGTAATAAAGAATCGACCCATCAGTAAGTTTTTCTTAACTCTAATTCCTCGAGTTTGCTTCATTCATATTCATGGGTTAATCATTACCGATCGCCATGTTCATGAATTATTTATCGACTGCGTATAAATGATATCTATTAGGTACGGGGCATCGATCACCTTCATTATCATTCTGGCCTTTATATATAATTCTAATGTCCATGTTCAATGCCTTCGCTCACTAAGGAAAGTTTATTCATGCTAGTTCTCAATTATATCAGTATAATTATAGCCAGCTTATTTGCTCAATTTCTTTTCATCATTATATATTCTTAAATAAATTTATACTTATAAGGTGCTTTATGTTTCACCCTCATTATATCATAGACCAATATTGTAGACAAGAAGTATAAATAATATGCTACAGAAAGGGATAAAGCCAAGCTCAAATTAGGATTTTATAGTACTGCTTTTAATCAGAATAGCATAAAGCATTTATAATAATGTTATATGTTGACAATGTGTTAAGAATCAGTATATGTTAATATTACCTCGACTCCTCGGGAAATATCAGGTAAAGTTTATCGTATAAACAATTTATGCTTATATCTTCAGAAATCATTACAGTAACGATCAGACTGGATCCACGGCGGATTCTGGGACCTTGCATCTGGGATTTCATAATCACTTCAGAAGAACTCCACATAAGGGATTCAATTAACCGCTATGTCCCAATGAAGGCGATTCCTCCTCCCTGTGGTATTCTGCAGTATGAAACATATCATGCGTTTGTAGGAATCTGCTTTTCTTTCTATTTCGCCATTACTACCTTTAAGGCGCTGCAGCCTTACTATATAGTTTGTCTCCATAGCTGCTAGCTTCGCCATGCAACTCGGATACAAGACTCTATTTTGCTTCCCGCCTTCCTCAAGCATCGTGTGGTCAAGATAATTCATCTTCTCTTTCGGGTATACATGACACCTTTTAATGATGTCGTACTTACGTAGCTCCATCGATTGGTATTAATCCTTCTCTCGCTTCAGAATTTATGGCTCGAGGTTCTTCATTACCTTCACATCCAAATCTTCCTCGACATGCTAGACTCGAGACACCAACATGGGTGAATCAAGTTGTTTATTTTATCCTCTCAAGACATATTCAATCACCACCTTCTTCAAAGCTTCCATCACCTTTTAAGTGCTATAGTTCGATATGGCGCCAAGATAGTTCCTTCATCTAAAATGACTTCCCATTTGTTGCCACCATGAGGCTCAATCTCCCTTTACTTTTTGAAGATATTCGGCTCCCCACCCGAGAGCCGCCAACAATCCTAGGGGATATGAATACTTCTTTATTTTGCTTTCATTGTTTGTGTGTGGAACCAATTTGTATGACAAGGCTACTTATTTCTTTCTTCGCGGTTAACACCTCGGCCCACCTTTACCTTCCGCAGATGATCCTCAAAAGCCAAACCCACCATTATGTACCTCATCCATCATGTCGATTGATTTCTACTTCCTAACCCTAAGATCCCCTCGCATGGGGTCCATATTCTCCATTTGGAAATCGAAAGAGCAAGTCCGTTTGGAGGATCGACATCGATTAGCTAAGGTTAATTATACTCTGATGTCGATTCTAAAAGAATCATCATCCATCCGGGCGTGTCTTTCTACTAATGTTGGGTTTTAGTCAAGGTAGATCATCTGACGGATCAGCTTTTTTCGTAAGTTTTACTCGTCAGCAGGCTTAGAAAATAATGCAAAAAGATTTTTTCGCCAAGAATGAATACCAAATGCTAGGCAATGCCTTCCACCTCGTGGGAATACCGGGGTTTCCGTCCTCACCTATCCACCAATGTAATATACATGTTTTCTCTCTCCATTCACCTCTTTTCATGATCAATCTAACCTATAAACTTTGTAGCAGATGGATGCATAACCGCATAATAACATTCTTCGGTGGCACTACCATCACTTGGCGCTTAAAGCCAAAATTCTTTTCACCTTTCAAAGGTTATTCGTCAGTCTTGTCCCCATCTCCCCATCAGGCCTTCTTTGCGGTAATTTTCTGAAAAGGTTCAGAATCTCTATTTAACGCCGCAATTTAATCTTCTCATGATGAAACTTCCCCAGAAAGCTTCTTCTAACGCTTTTTACATCTTTGTAGTAGAATCTCATAATTGCTTTCACCTTGCTCGGTCCACCCTAAGCCTCTCATTGTTCACCGTTAGCTTCTACGAATCTTTTCAAGCCGGCCATTCCGCAAGGCAGCACTCTTCAATTCATCCCTCTCAATTTATACTTTCGATATCGCTTCAAACACTTTCCCAAGGTCCTCCACATAAGTCAAGTCTTTCCTTGGATTTTTATTACTATGTCATCCACAGAATTCGATTATATCATAATTATGTCATGAAATATAGCGCATTATTACTCCTTTGATAAGTTGCTCTCGTGATTCTTTCAACTCCGAATGGCATTAATACATAGTAGAAATTCTAAATCTGGGTATTTAAAGTCATTAACTCGCATCTTCATGGGTATATCTTTATCTCGATTAACCTATAAACTTGTCCATGAAACGACATCATCTCAAGATTAGTCAGTCAGATCTTACCAAAGTGTATATGTTCAGTAACGGTACATGTCCTTCGGAATGTCTTGGTTCAAGTCTCTCAAATTCACACATATTCGTAGTTTTCCATTTGATTTCTTTTATCGTTTATACCGATGAACGCTGTCGAAGATGTCGATAGCTCGATGAACCCTACTTCTAGCAACTTCTTAATTCTTCCTTTTATTTGAGTTTCGACTTGAGTGAATATTATGAGGCGCCGTTTCACCGGGTTTCATTCCCTTGTGCTTATGCTTAGATCAGGCCTCCACAAGATCTTTGTCAATTTTAGCATCCCATCGAATCTCCAACAAAGACATTCCCCATACCTCGCAAATAATTATGTTGAACTCCTTCTTCTCGTTAGTATTCAATCCTTGTTAATATGTTTACCTTTGTATTCCTCCATCTCACAAATCAACTTTTTAATTCATTTTGGTTGAGGTTTGCCTATCCTTCGAAGTGCATTCTGGGCCGATCCTACCTCCCTACCGCATAAACTTCTCCTTCTTCAATATTGTTGAGTGGGTGACACTTCAAGCATGTCGGCATCATCGTGATTCCTCACTGCTTCCTCAGAACTGCTGCCAATCAAACACCACCTTTTCACGTTCTAATTAAATAACTTCCTACTTTCATTTTTTCACATATCTCATCGCGCTTATCCGGCTGCATTTATTATGTTTCCAGATCTTCAGATCCTGTCGTTTTTTCTTTTCTCCTTTCCTTTCTCCAGGCTACTACCAGCTTTTATTTTAGAACATTCTCTGTTCGGGCTTTCTTCTTCTTTTTCACAGTAACAAATTATCTTCCTACACTTCTTCCCTTGTACTATGTCTTAGTGGAATCAGGTCTTCACAATCTGCTCTCCTCTTCAAAATACATCATCAAAAAGTTACTGGATGCATTACTTGCTCTCCGTCCAATGGAATTTCGGTTAAGCGATACCTTTTCACTTCTCTCCTTTTCCGTGATAACAATGCATTGATGAAAGACCTAGAGTAACAATTTCAGAATATCATTTTGCTAAGCCCTTCCCCAAGAAGAAGACATGATACGCCAGATCCACCTTGGTAAGAATACGGAAATATTACAGCCCTCAAATCTTCCCCAACTCGAGACGTCCACTTTGACGTGTCCTGTGGTTCAGTGTCTCGTCAAAAATCGAATGTTTGTTTGTTTCTTCACAATCTTCTTTTCGGGCAGCTCTAACTGCTTAAAATATGGTGTAGGCATAATATTTACAGACGCCCATTGTCAACGAAACTTTCCTCACCGACCTCTATGCTTATGGGACATCGTCACATACCACATAATCGTCAGTGCAGGTATTCGATTCTCTATCACTTTTAGAGAAAGATATTTTATTCTCTTCTTCTTCCATTGTCTCTCATAAATCCTTTCATGTACGTGCTAGTAAGTCTCCTGCTTCTAAGAAATTCTTAACGATTAGTTTGGTGGCCTCTATCCTCATTTCATCGTCAATCCTGACCGACATCAAAAAAAAATTTAAACTTTATTCCCCATTCATTAACGCTTCGCCACCGCAGTGCCCTGGATCATACCTCCCTTTCTACCATAATCATTCTACTCGTCAGTTGTCACTGGATAATGTAACAGATGTTTTTCCCCTCAGAGTTCAAGGCAAAGGCTTATCGTGAACACTACTTCTTCCTTTCCTTCCTAGCTCCCCATTCATTCTATACCTTTCTCATGGTATATTCTCCTCCGCAGCTATAAAATTCATAGTTGAGTGTCCTATGTATTGGTGGTATACACAAAAGCTTAATCTTCTTTTTCATCTCTTCCGTTACTACAAATCTAGGGCCTCCTCGGGGTTTCTGCCACCCCATATTCAACCCATTGCTTCAGATGCTGCACTCTAATGCTTTCTCAACCCATGTGATAGCCTCCAAGACCTGATTTTCATATATTTGTCTCCTTAATTTTCCTCTCGCTTCATTCAACATTTTCCTCATGCTTCCTTCATCTCCTTGTGGTTTCGATTGAGAGTCGCCAAAGCCACGCTTGTCAGTCTCTTTTACCTTCCATGTAATCGCCGATGATAGCGGCAAAGTACGTCATGATTCCTCCCAAGTTCTTCAGGTAAAAGATAAGAGGGCTTGAAGGGAATCACAAGCCTTGTAACGAGGTGGGACTCAATAAGTATCCAATGAAACCATTGTTTCAAATGTCGACCATGTTCTTTCTTCTTCAATCGGGCTCACAAGACTTCAAAGTTCCGGCCCTAAAACCTCACTAACGTAATCTGAGTAGCTCTCATTTAGCTTCCGCTGAATCCACATGAGATTTCTAACAATGGTTAATTGCTTCGCATTATAAAAATTTCTTTAAAATTATAATTTTAGGTCATCCCAATCATGGACTCCACCCATTCTCCAAAATCAGAAAATTAACTCAAGGCACTATCCGTCAAAGTCTTCGTCAATTCCCATATCTCATGTTATGGTTGTTCTCTTCATCATATCCCAGCCACTGGAGACATCGCTCCTCATTTAACTCGCAATATGTTCCTCGCATTTCCTTTCCCTGTCATTGATTTTGGAAATCGCATGGATGCTCAATATACCTTCGCTTTTGCAAGGTTGCCTCCAATGTTTTTATTGTGCAAAGTAAAGTCTAACTCGTAGGCCTGGATGTCCGCTCAAGCAGTCGATCGATCACATCGACCATATCATCCTTCGCCACGCATCCGCTCGTGATATGAACTCTCCTAAAGTTGTGATATATCGTCGACGCGCTGTGTATAGGTAGAGAGATTGGTTGATGACACTGCTTCAGACGTAAAGACGCGCGCTATGGCAATTGGTTGGCTCACTCACCGGATACGGCTTTCGCAAATGGTCATGGCATCTACACTTGTGAAAACGCCGAAGAGCTATTGAATGATGTGCGGTCCGAGGCTACTTTGTTTCTAACCCGAGAAGCCGGGCGCCACCACTGCTCTGGGGCCCAAGTCGATGATCGAACAGATCGTATTCTCCGCCGGCGGAGGTATAAATCGTTCTCGGTTGCTTGCCGCCATTGTTGTTTGCTTTCCACTTCGCTTGTTCTCGCTTAATCGCCAGAACATGGGGCTCAAGGTGGGAATCAGATCAATCAACCGCAGAATTTCCATTTCTCTGGCTTCTTCAGATTTCCAAAGATTATGCCCATCATCATCCTTTGTCCTTCCTGCTCCCCTTCAATACCTTCGAAAGATCTCTAGCTTTGCAAAGATTTGTCTCCGCTTCCGCTGCCAGATCCTCGCCTGGTTTTCCAAGCTGGAATGGATTGTCGATGATCGCCAAGATGTATGGTGATGTCGAACTCCTTCCGAAGCATCTTCAATAATCGTCAGTCAAAATCTAGATTCATGCCTTTTGGAAAGCTTCGAAAGTTTTGGCTTGGAACTAGATCCGAGGAGGTAATGCTATTTGTTTGGTGAAGCCTTTCTTCCCTGTAGTCTCACACTTCCGAAGTCAGAGTATACCTCTCATGGAATCTCTACACCTCCCCAAAGCAGAGTCGCCAAAGAAATGTGGGCAAAAGAAAATCGACTTTACAGAAAGTTGGTTTCAGGTCAAGGCCGAGAGGAGAAAACTACCAAGAATATGGTAATCGATTGATCGATCAAGAGGGGAGTAAGAACACGCAGGATTACTCCAACGACACGCGGGCGTAACTTCCTAGAATCCGAGAACTCGGTCGTAGGGGCAAGGATCTTAGAGCCTCTCAGAGCTTTCTTGAGAGAGAGAGAATGTCCAAGTCTCCCAGACTTCCAAAAGGTCCAAGAGCCTGGTAAGCTTTGAGGCCCCTTCCCAATGGGGTGAAAAGGGTATTTATAGTTTTTTTGAGAGAGTATGTGTTGTGCACATGTCCCTGGGGAATTCTAAATTTACCCTTATTCATCGTATTAATGCCTGTGATCGTCTCTACAATTCTAAAACGCATCAATCCAATCTCTCAATCAATTTCCAACGAGTCAGTTTCCCACGGTCTTCCGCCGACACGCGGTAAGATTCTCTGCGCTCTGCGCTTTATTTCAGCTTCTTCCGCCTTTTTATTTATTCATAATGCCTAAATTAATTTGGTACATTTAATTTAATTAGGACAAATAAACCCTAATTTGCACTTGACCCACAATAAAAAAAAAAAACCCAATCTCCTTTTATCTAAAATCCCAAACAAAAGGAAAGAAAATAATATTAAATCCTCTTTTTTTCTCCTTCTATGAATTTCCAATGGAAAGAGAGACCTTCTCTCTATGTTTCCACTTTCCTCTCCCTGTCCAATAGACTGCATAACAGACCTGAATAAGCAAATATGAACAACCACAGCCCAGAGCAATCAGCAACATCATAGATACATCAAGAAAAGAATCATTTCAATGTTTTCACAGACGAAATTCTTCAAATCTTCAACAAATTATCAGATCTTAAAGCCTTTACTTTGCTCTTTAGTCTCCTATGTCGATTCTGCCTTAATCATCTCTTCACGTTAGCCATGTATCCTTGATCGTCCCTCATCAAAAACCCCAACTCCACCCAACTGATAATCCAAACCCCAACGACAATTCTTTCCCAAAAACTGTTGGGATTTTGATAAATGTGTGGTTATGTAAAACCTTTAAATTTCAGGGTGCCAATTGGTCTCCCTAGGCCGATTCCCTGTTCACTTCTTCTTTTCTTTATGGCCATTCGTTCCGATCCGCTGTTAGTTTTCCCCAGTAAATTTAAGGAAATTAAGGTTTTAGATATGGAGCTTCCTCTTCTTGTGATGAACTTGATAGTGACTATTTTGATCGGAATTTTTTGTTCAAATGGAGCGCTATATTTGGGGAGCAAAATTGACACCTTTATGTTCCTCCCTGTGTTCAATTCTCAGCAAAAAGGAGCAATTAAAATGAAAATCCAGAAGTTGTAGCAGGATTGGGCAAAGGATAATTCATTTGGCGTTTCAATGCTTGAAAGAAGCAACAGAGGCAGAGAACGTTGTTGTTCTTCATTGAACAACACCCTTTGCTTGAGAGGGTTTGCATTACTGATTCCAAGAACGAGGGATGCTTTCCTTGAGAAATGAAAAGCTGGTTGAGGTGAGAATTGGATTTGTTTCAACCTTGACACAATCGGGTCGGAGTTAAAAGCATTGAGGTTCTGGTGAGCAAGGCAGTGTGTGCCTGTGTTGGATTTGCCAAGTTATCAGGCTATATGGTAAGGGGCAACCTTGTTTTAATGGGAATGGGAAGTGGTGGTGATGGTGGTAGTAGTGGTGGTGGTGGTAGTTTTGATAATGGGATTGAGATTTTGAGGCTTAGAATTGGGAGACGATGCTTTGGGGAAGCTGTGAATGAGATTATATTGAACCACAGGAGCGAAATGAAGATATTGCTATAGTTTTTAATCATACTAGTATGTTATTCAGATGATATGATAATTTACTTCCTTTATATATGAATGTATCCGTCTTTCATACCATTATGATTTATGGGAAAGATCTAGTTGATGAATTATGTTGTTTGTTGTATTTGCTACATAGACTCGTAGAGATACCTTATTCATTTACTCGTGTTGACTTGATTTAAAATGCTAATGTATACAAACTCATTAATTTTGTTTGCTCTGTTGACTATCAAGTGTTTTAAGAGGATGTCAGTATAATTATAATTTGTCGTTCTATTTTATCTTGTTCAAGTCAAATCTTTGTATAACTGAAATTTTGAATTCAAATAGAGATCCTAGGGCTGCCAACTCAATCAGTTGGTAGATGCCCATGCTTGTCAAAATGAATATTATATTCATTTGATGCACTATAATAGCTATTAACAAGTAAGGTTGGTAAATTTCTAGTTTTGTGCTATTAATCTATGTATTTGTGCATGAAAGGATTATGAGGATTAACCATTTCTGAGGTTGTTTCTCTAAATGAATTAGTTTATCTTAAAATTAATTTTCGCCTACATCTTGTACTTTTACAATAAATCATGAGTGCAGAATAATCAACTTCATTGAAGTACATAAGAATTTATAGTTGATGCTGACGACCAACCAGGCTATGAAACCATTTTCCTGATTAAATTCAAATCTCGGCTGTTGCAAGACAGATGACAGGTATGTTCTCTATTTTAGGACACTTTTATATGAAATTGATATTATCAAATACACTTAACTTATTGGTTTTATATCTGCTGGTTAATTTTCATTGTGTTGAAAGGTGCCATCCATGACATTTGATCCCTTTAAAAATTTGCACAGGGTTTGTGTAGTTCACATAGATGAGAGCTGCGATATAATATTGACTGCACACAGCTAGAACAAGTATTAGGACAATACTCTTATATTCTAAATTGGGCCAGTTCAGAAAAATATTATTCTACTTTATCTTCAAACCCCTGCAGAAGGATCAAGAATATGATAAAAGGAACGGCAGGTGGATAATTACATAATTAGTCCTTGTCATTGTTAAGATTCGAGAGCCATCAGAACTCCCAAAGAAGCTGCCTTTTTAGCATTTCTGTTACTTTGTATGACCTTCTAACTCAAGTTATATCAAAAGACAAAATAGATATTAAAACTAAATTCTTCATCATATTCAAATATTTGTATTGATTGAAGGTTTATTTCCAATGTGTTATAAGTAGCTGTAAGTGAACATAGTATAGTTCGAGCTCAGCTTGCTTAGTTAAACTAACACGATTTCTTGTTCGAGCTTGACTCTAAAAACAAACTCGATTCAAGTTGAGCCAAGCTTAAATGAGTTTAGCTGAGCTTTTCTTGTAAACAACCTTTGTCTGCTTATAGCTTTAGATATAAGTTGAATATGAAACAGGTAATTTTGAAGATATAAACAATGTGGATATGTTCAATTCTATCCTTGTTGCAATGTATTTGCGGTAAGATCCAATACCAGTAGGAATGGAGAGAAAAAAGCCAAAACAAAATGTGATGTAGGGGATGTCCAAAATAGAATAGTTATCCCTAACCAGTGGAAAACCAACGGTAAGAGGAAAAGAAGAAAATGAGCCTATAAGCGTAATGGAATGATGCTGCTACGGTAAGAAAATATGAGGAACGGCTGTTTTTTGGGTGAGTTTTGCCTGTAGCAATTCAGTCTGATAGGAAATCACATATTGTTGCAATTCCTTATTAAAAACACATCTATAATTTGCTGCATTTTTATCAACAGGAACGAATTTTTAAGGACTTAAATATGGTCAAGAATTCACAAGTGATTGAGTTATTGTCTGAAAGCCACAAATGAGTTTAGTGAAGGCCTCAACTATATCAATTTTTTACAAGAATGTAAAGTTTCTGGTATTAATGGAAACAGAAGGCAGAAAATCTTATCTTCAAAGGTATTTGTAAAAATATTAGAATGATCCAGTTCATTTTTGGCAATGTTGTCAAACATTTCCTTGATTAAGATTTTTTATTATTTACTTTTTACTGTTGTGTAATTATTTGAGTTTTCCTTGATAATAGTGGAACTAAAAACATTGTCTCTAAATTTTTGATAGAAGTATAGAATAGTCACATTCTTTGTTGATTGTGCAAATTCACTGAGGCACATATAGCTTATTTTGTTGCTTTTTCCTGGCTCAGTCTACGCTTAAACATGAGAAGACCTAGTTCTGAACTAAGCAAACTAAATCAATGAAAAGTACTTCAATGGTGCACAATAGAGTCAATTTTCTCCTAGTCTAAAACAGATTTGAGGCTACATTAATTAATGCTTTAGCAGACGCAGGTGTCATGGCTTTTAACATGATAACTTTTTACCTTGGACTTGGATGAAAATTGATCTTAGGTAGGTGTTGAGATGTTAACTTGCCAAATTTGTATATATATTGAAATCGCTAAAATAAGCTAGGTTATTGTGTACTCTTAGTTACATAGTTTAATCACAAGATTAAGATTACAGACTCCAAATACTATATTCTTATGTACCAATACTCAAATCTAGTGAACTAAAAAACTTTGTTGATTATCTATAATTGCACAAAATATCAGTATTATAATTTAGTATTTGATCCTCAAATATTATATTTATACTAAATTATTTATAAAATAATCAACTTGTTGGTTCAACAAAAATCTCTATAAACTTATGTAGCGTACTGTGTACATACTTATGTGTACCACATACCAAATGGACTAAGTTCCGGGTTACACTGCGCTAAACCCATTAGTGCAGGCTAAGAAAGTTGGCAGGCCTTGTATTTTGGAATGCCTAGCCAGATAGTCTGATTGTGTTAACAATTTCAACTCTCAACCCTTTTGTAGTGGTGGATCTTCTTTTAGACAGCTAACATCAGAATCATTGCTCTTGTTCACCTGAGAGAGAAAAATATTGTAAATGGTTTTAATTGGCTACTGATGCAGTTGTTTTTGTAAATCTAGTTCACAACGTGGTCATTTTTTTTTACTACAAGTTTTGCAAAGTTATTTTTCTAATAATGATAACTTGTATGTACCGTTTTAGTTTTTTTTTTTTTAAATTAATTTTTAGTCATAATGGTGCTGGTAACTGGAGTTGTTCTTATGAGTTTCTGTTCTCTCACTTTTTGGCAGTGATGTGACATTTTTCAAAACATGCTTAAGAGCATCTCTCCATTGGAGATGCTTGGAAATTGATGCTAAATAGGGCCCACGAATGACATGGCAAGTCCTCTCAAATATTTAATAGTAAAGATAAAATTGTTAAAAGTTCATTCATTGTAGTGGAAGTGTTTAGTAACACTTCACATCAATCAACCAAAAAGCAATTAATTAAAAAGTTGAGACCATCCCACAATACACAATAATCCAACGGTAATATCAATACTCCAACGGTAATATTTACAATTCATATATAAACATCACTTCATACTTTTTTAAACCATAAACTTTTTATACATTATTTTCTTTTCATCTTATATTTTCATTAATCTAATGACTTCGGCTATCTTGATATATTTTTATGAACAAGTCTAGTTCTTCCGTGATCATCAAGCTTTCTACAATGAGACATCATCCATGAGGAGCACGTAGACGATTTCCCACCGTTATAATGAGCAAAATGATGATGAATTTGTTGCTTTGCAAATGCTTGTTGTGACGCCTCCCCAAATTCGCACTCATATCCTCAATTTTGTTCTTCACGTATAACTCTAATAACATACTAAAAACCATTAACAATTAAATAGTAATAGATTACATTTATTTAATATAATCATTCATGTCCCAAGGGTTTCGTAACTTAAGTATCTCTTACATACCTCAACCATAACTCGCATATAGCTGTATATAATCGATACACAACACAATATTTTTTAACATAATCATAATATTTCTAATTAAACAAATACGAAGTTACCCTCAGAACTTTGCTCTTCGCCTCTTATCAACGCTTTTGAGGGTCCGCCTTTAATTTCACCGTCAGAATCAAATGTTTTTAGGGAGTAAGAACGGAGCAACATGTTTGCTCAACAAGTAATATAAGCAATAATGGTGTTCAAAGATAGTTTTAAATTTCTCAAGGGTACAATAATAATGATAGTTCAAGGATAAAGCAAAGAAGTATCAATGGTTCTAATAATAGTTGATAAAGATAGAAAATATCAATCAAGATTTAATACTAATCATTTCGAGATTTTAAATTTATGAATAATTCGAAAATACTAAGGATCATGAACTTCTACTAGAATTAATAAAGAATATACCGATAATCCAACAAAAACGAGTACAATAGTGATCACTTAAAGTACCCTATGTTATGCATATCGCTTAATCGCATCTGTGTGCACACGTGAGTCTCCCACCATTTTAGTTTTCCCTTCAAAGAAGGTTTTCATCTAAGTCAATAAGGTTCCACACCAATCAATCGGTTTCGATTTCTTTCTTAAAGTATGATTTAGGTCTAAATAATCAATCGACATGTACTCACTCTTTAAATGTATATACAAACAATTATAAGTTCAATACTCTAATCAAAAAATTCAAGAATATAAACAACTCTATTTCATCTATGAAGCATTAATGTCACAAGATAAGAATCATGTTTTCAATTATTACTTGTACAACCAATAATAGTACAAGCTCAAATAATGCTCAAGAAAGAGCAGTAGTTCAAGTACTTGCCTTTTCAGTATTGATTACCAACTTATAGCTTACTAGCACCTAAATCTAACTATATTACCCTATTCATGATAAACACATTAGTTATACAAGTTCAATATGTACACCTTCCATCTTAGTTTACATGATACACGAAAGTGTAATTCATCAATACTAAACATATATCGCTAGTCTTCTTTAGTCTCCCGGGTATAATGATGTCATCACATAACACAAAATTAGTTTCTAATACACTATATTAAAGAACAAAGTTTGACATCTCATTTTGGCTTTAAGGTTATAAACACTTATCCAAAGAGAGGATTCTCTTCATTAACATGCTTATCGACATAATGGATACGCACCCGACATGTACATCGATTAAGGTAACAATATAGGTATGCACAAACCCTCAAATTATCGTTATAAAATAGAACTTCATCGTAGGTGGCGCTTACCACTAGTTTTGAACTAAGGAGTGATGCAATTCGCTACCGCTTCCCTTGTTCAAACCGTAATGCTAAACATTAGCTTGGCCATACTTAATAAGACTCATAAACAATTATGATTTAATACACTGCGTAATCATACATGTTATGATGTTCATGAATAGGTTTGGCTTTCTTCAATGGCCATTACAAGATTCTCTTAATACTATGGTTTTGTTTTTAGGAAAATCTCTATCTCGACAAGGCGAAATGACCAATTTTCAACAAGCTACTCATGGTTAACCATGATACCATATAATGAGGTTAATAAACCTTAAATATACATGCTCAAGTTATTCTATCCATGTATTTCAATTCAACATAGTTTTTATCTCTTTAGAAATCTTTCAAAACTATGCTTGACAAGTTCACAACATACTTAGCTAGATGGATACACATATCAATCATGTCTAGTTGCATAAAGTGTCCTATCATGATGGTCCAAAAGTTCAGAATACTAATAGGGTATTCCTCAACAAAGTTGGTTTTCAACTTCAATATTTTCCTTGAAAATCACATGTTAACAAACTAAGCATGCCAAGAACTTTGAACTCACACCTCATGCTCATGCATATATATAAAACTAAGTTACATAAGCATGCTCAAAGGTTCTGGATGCATAGGGTCACAAAGGTCCACTAAATTTCTTATTTCAAACTTCAAGTTTTCCCTTTTAGAAAAAAACCATATAAACCAAGTTAACAACTTATTTTAGACATAGCAAGCTTATGTCTTATGTTATACTCATGTATTTACATATCTAGATTATTTACGCATGCTCACAAAATCAGAATATACATTACTCCATGTTCACAAATTCTAGTTTTCCAAATCTTAAAGTTTTTTGAAAAACTAAACTTAAATTAAACTAACGGAGATACTATATAAAAAGTAACCTCATTCCATGTGTTAAGGTTAGTTACATGCATAATTAAACCAATATAATATGCCTATAATACTTATTAAGACCAACAAAATAGTATCCACGACCGGTAGCTTCAATACTGCAAGGGCCATGTACTATGTAAGGGCGCAGCAAGTATCAGGTAAATGATGGCTCGCTTCACAGAAATTTCAATATAACCAATGTTAAACCCGTAACTGCACTAACCACAAAAGCTCCTAGACATGCAAACAAACTCAGACAACACAATGGCATGCTATTTTATATCAATTAACTGAGAATTCAAACAATTATAAGAATTTGACAAAACTCAAACCCAAGAACACAAACAAAATTTATACCTCTATGAAGCTTAGATTGATTCCTCAATGCACTAGTTACACTCTCTCAATGCTCAAAGCAGCCTCTCACCTCAATGTATACTTATCGCATAAATTTTCAAGCACCGAGAAATGAGAAGTTAAGAGGTGCTATATATAGAGAGAATTCGTTTCCAGCTATTGTTCTTACACCATGGTTTGATTCAATGGAAAATGGAAGAGAACAATGGATATACAGAAGTTGGCCAACCACCATTTTATAGCCATCATCACAAAGACATTGCTAAGAAGTCGGAGTTTATACAACGAAGAAGAGTTATCAGGCAAAAGATTGTTGGGGACACTTAAAATGGGACAACACTTTTTAAATCCCATCACTTAGTTATAAAATGCTTAGTTTGGTTCTTTAGACTTCCAAAATGTAATTTTAATATGTTAATTCTACTACATAATGGAAAGTTAGGGATTATTTATGTACCCACATCATATAATCCATGTACATTAGTCGAATCTAATTAATAATTATAACATGTATGAATTCAATTTAATTGGTCACTAATAATTTAACATCTCCTTAAAAATTTATCATTCCAATTAGACTCACTCATTGAAATAATTTGTAATTCTTTGATATAGTACATATCTAATGTTCCTACACATACTTATTGTCACATAAGCAATTATTTATATAACTTATAATTTCTTCCACTTTACTACATAGTTTTATATATTAAATAGTTACCACAAGCTGTCACACTACACATTCTTTTTAATGTAGTTACTATATACTATCACATATCTTGTACACATCAATTAAAATTATAAATTACTTTGCTCATTAGTATTTTATTATTCACAATAACAATTAATTAATAATATAATATTAATTAATTATTCACTTCTAATTCATTCTTTAATTAATTTAAACCATTCAAATTTCTATTCTCATGCCACATAAGGCATCTCATCACAAACTCCACATTTTTCCCAATTCTTATAAATTCAATTTGAATTAATTGAATTATTAATTTCACAATACATCAATATTTATATTCAAATAAATATTTATTTTCTTATTAATATTATTATTAATATTTATTCAAAAATTCATTTATTCTTTGCATCCTCCCCCTTATAAAAATTTTATCCTCGGAATTGTTACAAGGTTACACAAATAGATAGTGATAATCCCTTCGCATTTTATCTTCTAATTTCCACGTGGCCTCCTCGACGTTATGGTTTCGCCAAAGTACTTTTACAGAATATATAATTTTATTTCTTAATGTCAGTTCTTTCCTATCTAATATCTGGACAATAATTTCTTTATATGCCAGATTCTTCTCCACTTGAATGGGCTCGTAGGAATCACGCGTTTGTAGTCAGGCTTGTATAGACGCAACACAGAAATGTGAAACATGTTATGGATGTGCTCCAACTCAGGTAGTAATGCAACTTTGTACGCCACTTTGCCCACTCGCTTCAATATTTTGAATGGTCCGATGAACCTCAAACTCAATTTTTCCTTCTTGTCGAATCGTATTTTTCCCTTCCAGTGAGTTACTTTTAAGAAAACGAACTTTAATTTCAAAGTCACGCATTCCGATGATGCAAATTTATGTGATTTCATTTTACGCATCTTCGTGTAGCCTACTAGTCTAGCTCTTATCAATGTCACCACATCTCAGTGGGTTTGTTGCACTAACTCGGTCCCAACATTTTTGTTCTCGACTTCATCCCAACACAACTAAGATTCTACACTTTCTCCCCGTAAAGAGCTTCAGACAAATGGGTATGCCGATACCGCATGATAACTATTGTTATATGAAAATTCCACTAGGGTAGGTGATCGTCCCAACTTCCCTTGAAGTCCATCACACAAGTTCTAAGCATGTCCTCCAACGCTTCAGTATCGCTCGGGCTCACTTTATCCGGCTCTGTCTTCGCAGATGATAAGTTTGATTTAACCTCAACTGTGGTTCCCATCCTTTCTTGCAAGCTTTTCCAGAATCTCTTTGATGTGAAGTGCGGATCTCTGCCGAGACAATCGATACAGTACTCCATGTCGTGAAACAATTTCTTTTACGACAAAGCTCGCTAACCGATTCAAACTATATCAAATCTTGGACGGAGAAAATGAGCCGCCTTCATAATCGATCTACGAGCAACCCAAATGGCATCGAAACCTTTTTGTGTGATCGAAGTCCCACCACGAAGTCCATTGTAATGTGCTCCCATTTCCATTCGATATTTCCAATGGTGAAGTAGACCACTTACCGTGCTTTCAGGTTCGATTCGCTGACAAGTAAGATTTTTACCGACGCCTCCGCAATTTCTTGTTTCAGATCACACCAAAAATGTTGCCTCAAATCTCTTGCAGACATCTTTGTGTCGCCGATGAACTGAATATTGTATTTATGTGCCTTGTGCACAATTTCTTCCTCAACTCCTTGCTATCACGGGCACCCACACTCTCCCTTCAATCTCAAAATACCATCTTTGACCATTTTGAAACTCTCCTTCTCATTTTATGCATCCTCTTCCGATTTTCTCGCACTTTCATCCTTCTCAGGATTCCTTTACTCTATCCAACAAGGTTGACGAGCTTCCACCAGAATAATTTTTCTTTAGACCTCCCCTGGCCCCTTTACCTCTAACTCCAATTCTCCATTTCTCTTATTAACTCCTCTCGAGTTGTTAGTTGAAACAACTTCCTTCCTTTCCTCGCTAATATGCCTGGCTTACTACATTTACCTTTCCCGTAAGTGATAAAGAATATCGCAATGAATCCTTGATTAATTCTAACCACCTCCTTTGATGCATGTTCAACTCTTTTTGTGTGAAGATATATATTTAATTTTGTGGTCCGTGATATATCTCTACATTTTCTCCGCATAAATAATGTCTCCAAATCTTCAACGAAAAAACCATCGCCGCTAACTCTAAGTCGTGAGTAAGGTATCGTTGTGAATCCATCGCTTGTTTGATGCATACGTAATGACTTTTCCATGTCGCTGAGTACGCAACAAGTCCCTTGTGCAATTGTTACGTAAAATCTAGTTATGCACAACACGCAAGTATACGTGATCAACAAGTAATAAAGTGAAAGTAAAGTATCGTTCCCACGAGGAATTATTAATATAAATTACCAAATACTAACTCTTAATCAAACTAATTTTATTTAAACAATTAATTTAATGTTAGAAATTAAATTATTTAATTAAACTAATTCTAATTACCACTAATTAAAAATCAGATTATGGAGATTTAATATCACAACTTCACTTATTACTTCATTTAAATAATACACTTCTTATCAATGAAGCTCACTATTCTGAATTGTTAATCAAGAACACATAAGTAAATATGAACATATCTCAATGTATCATACTCAAATTAACTTAAATCCACAGGTGATAGAATTTAGAAGAACAATTCTAATTAACTAATTCACTATATCTCTATGTAAATTACAATTCAAGAGGATTTTAAGCACAAGTTCTTTTTCAAATTACATGCGATGTATAGGTATATCTCTATCATAGACATAAATTATGTATTCTAACGCTTACGCAGTAAAACACAATCACATGCTATTATGACTCGTGATCTAAATCTATAATTCATTTCTCGAAAGTTCATATAGATTATCACTAGAATTGTTATCTAGGCAATTAACAATTCATCGCAAATCGTAATGTATAATCCAAGAATAATCACAATAATTAATAGAGAAGCATACAAAAAAACTATGCAATAAGCTCCATTTTAATCTTAAACAAAAGATTTAGTTCATGATCAATGAATTAAAACTAAGAATCCATAATGAATAAACATTAAAAGACAAAATAAGAGTAGAGGAAGAATAAATCATTGTCAACAAATCTCCATCTTCCTCAAGCTCTTGCCTCGATCTTCAATGGTCTCCATGTTACATTTCAATCTCCAAAACTAATAAGAACTAGGTTTTGGTCCTAATATACTCTAATCTAATTTAATGGAATCCTCCTCCTTTAATCCTTGTAATTCTCCTCCTTTATATGCCTCTTCATATGTCTTTTAATCCTCCTCGAAGTCCTTGAACAATCAGCTTGAACCAATCCTTCTTGAACTCAAATTCTAAAAACTCTTTTTCTTCCTAACAATTCTAACCCCTACGGGTTTTTTAAATCGATAAACCCACCTTGGGGTGATTCTCAGAGTTGGCCTTGTACCCCGCTTCTGACAGGGTTTCCATTGTAATATGCCCACCTCAAGTGGAGTATGTCTCTGTAGTTCTGATTTTGCCTTTTGCATGCCATTTCTCGCCATAACACCGCCATTCTACCACCATGCCTCGTATTGCACTCCTAAACATAAAACACACACAAAACAAGTAAAACGAACTTAAATAGACTAGAACAACATAGTTTTAAGTCCAAATCAAAAGCCGATTCGTAGGTATGAAACCCACTCATCAGCGATGCATCACTATACACCACACATCCTCCTGTATCATATGGTAATGATAATACAGGTGCTTCGCTTAATCTCTTCTTCAATTCTTGGAAACTCTCTTCAGACTTCATTCCGTCCACACGAACTTCAACCGCCTTTACTCGCATAGATTAGTTACTGGGTTACATCATAGAAAAATCGATACATATCTTCGATAATACCCAGCTAACCCTAAGAAACTTCTTACTTCAGTTAGCGTCTTTGGCTGCTCCCAATTACTCACTGCTTCTACCTTTGAAGGGTCTACTGAAATTTCATCCTCATCCACCACGTGTCCTAAGAATTGAACCTTCTTCATCCAAAATTAGCACTTGGAAAACTTTGCATACAACTTCCCCTTCCTTAGCGCCTCCAAAACCATCTTCAGATGTTTGGCGTATTCTTCTTCCATCTCTGAGTAGATCAAGATATAGTCGATGAAAACTACTACAAATTTATCTAGGAATGTCTTGAAGACTCGATTCATCAAGTCCATAAATGATGCTGGAGCATTTGTCAACCCGAATGACATCACCAGAAATTTGAAATATTCGTAACGAGTTCGGAACACCGTCTTTGTTATGTCATCTTCTCGTACCTTCAACTGGTGATAACCTATCCGTAGATCTATCTTTGAGAAACACTTCGCTTTCTTCGCTTGATCGAAAAAGATCGCCTATCCTCAGAATGGATATCTATTCTTAATCACATTCGTGCTCAGCCTCGATAATCAACATAGAGCCCCATCGATCCATCCTTCTTTCTTTATAAACAACACCAAGGCCCCAAGGAGACACACTCTACTTAATATAACCCTTATCCAAAGAACTCTTGCAATTGTATCATTAATTCCTTCATTTTCATCAAGGCCATACGACATGGGGCTTTCAAATCTATAGCCACTTGCATAAGTCTATTACAAAATTGATTTCTCCGTCAAGGAAGCCCAGCAGCATCATCCAAATACATCTCGTAATTCTCTTACCATCGCTATATCTTTAATTTCTACTCCTTTTTCGAGTATCAACAATGTGTTAACTAACCTACACATCCTTTCCTTAATAATTTTTTTAGCACGATTATCGTAATAAACACGATTGCTTAAGCGATGAGCTACCATAAACACTACCTTAGACTTATTTGAGTCCGGAAATTTCATACTTTATTCCGATAATCAATTATCGCAAAGATGGTTATACAACCAATCCATACCCAATATTACGCCAAACTCTCCTAATCTTATCGGGATCAAGTCTACGCTTAGTTCATGATTTCTAATGTTTGTGCGATAATTTCAGTAAACATATTCTACAAGGATTACTTCCTTATTTGCAACTTCTATGTTCAAGGGATTTCCTAACCGCTCTTGGATAAATTAAGTTCGACTAGCAAATTCCTCGATAATAAAAAGAACAGTGGCACCTTAATCAAATAATACATAGGCATTTATATTATCGATTGGGATGATACCTTACACTACGCCCTTCATACCATCATGGCCATGGATAACAATGTTAAATGTTATGGCGCTAGATTCGCTGATGGCGCTTATTCGCCAATCATCGGGCTTGCCGCTCTCATATCGCTTTCCTCCACCACTTCCTTTCTTCGCGCCTTTAATCAGTGGTCTGTCGTTTTGCCATGTTTAAACAACCTTTCGATCTTCTTCTATTTCGTGAAGTTTGGTGAAATATTCTCTCTGGTCGAGTCAGAAACATATATGCGCCTTCTAGCACTCGCCCTGGTGATACCTCCCACACTTCGGGCATCCTTCTACATTCTTCTTAAATTTTCACTTAAACTTCCCACTTGATTGTTGTGATTTTTGTTATTGTTGTTGTCCTCCCATTTTCTCTTTCCTAAATTACTTCACCCGCTGCTGCTTCCTCCACGGTTATCTCCTCCCGTGTTCTTACCTTTCTTCTCCTTATTGTACAAACTCAAAGCTTCACTACCACCTTCTGCAATAATGGCCTTCTCCAGCAATGTCACAAAAGTATTGATCTGAAGAACTGACACCTTGTTAAACAATCAAGGCTTCAGTCCTTGTTCAAAATGCCTAGCTTTTCTCTCTTAATCTACTACTTGGTGTTCTGAAAATCGGGCTAGCTCATTGAACTTAGTCGCGTATTGCGCCACCATCATATCTCCCTGCTTAAGTTCTAAGAACTTCACCTCCATCCTATTTTTCATGCTCTTCGGGAAGTAATTCTCGAAGAACAGAGTCTTAAATCTCTCCCATGTTATTATCCCTTCGTCGACCCTTTGCTAATTTGCCTCCCACCAGTAGTTCGCCTTGCCCCTCATCATGTAGGTTGCAAACACCGTCTTCTGGTCTTCTCCCACACGAGAGATGGTGAAGGCTTTTTCCATCTCTTTGATCCATGTCTGAGACACTATCGACTCCAGAGTACCCCATCAATTCTCGGAGGTCCTACACTCCTAAAGTCCTCAAGTCAGGAATGGGGCTACTTGGGGATTAGGTGGTACTAGTTCATTTCTTCCCCAAGAGTTTCCCTAAAAATCTACTAGCCTTTGTATGAGATCTACTTGTCCTCTCTCATCATTAACCACTCTTCCCAAGTAGCTTATTCACGCTCCTGGGTGGCATTTTTCCGCACCACAAAATTCCTATTTTTATTATCTAATTATATTACTTAAACATTTTCAATGAAAAGGAATAAAATCTATAACACGTTTTTGAAATAATATCATTTATATTTATATGCAAAATCATTACATCAATATGATTATCCCTAGCATATTTCTATAAATAACAACACATATCCCCTAATATCACAAAAGACGGGGACAACCACTATCATACTACCCCTCTAACATTTCTCAAAAGTTTGAAGTTTACAACTATCTCATATCTTACACAAAAGACTGAGATTATATTACGATTTAAACATCACATAAATGAAATACTTTGACTACTAAATTTCTAACACCTAGACCTCAATCTAACATTTCAAGCATCCACAGTCATTTAAAGATTCCTTCTCGAGTGATATGCTGCCACCAAATCTTGCCATGGTGTGCCGAAGTCTGTTCTGCTCTCACCGGGTAGTGATATACCCCAACAATCAATCTCTCCATGGTCGTGCGCACAACATAGCCCATCTTGTTCATCTTCCTCCTCTTACATCTTACCTTATCTTCTAGATCATTAGCCCGATCATTGGCTTCTTCCCACTTCTCCTCGAAGTGAATCCTATCCATCACCTAAATCTTTAACTCAGTACAGAGAACCTCCTTCTCAGCTTTCTCACTAAGGTCCCTCTGCTTAGACTCCTCTAGCTTTCCTGCCAACTCCATATTTTGAGACACCGACCTGTGAAACAGAGTTCCCATTTGGATCCCTGCCTCCTTGTGGTACAAAATCTCTACATCCATCTCATGTATTTTTAGTTGCCTTTCAAGAGCCTCAGCCTCTAACTTCTCGACTCTGCATCCTAACTCCAAGATCTGCTCCTCATACTCTCCCAGCATCCGGTCTTCGAATGTAGTCTCGTCCGAGTCCTCCATGGGCTCATCCTCCATAGGTTCCTCCTCCATAGCTCCTCCTATGGATCAGACTCTATGGGAAATGGCTCCATCTCCTCCTCCTCCTCATCGTCATCATCGATAGGGGCCACTGTCGATATGGGCTCAGCTATTAATGGTGCCTCATATACCACATGTATGTCACGGGCTTGTCCTCTACTACCCTTGGCTTAGGTCCTCCCAAGTCACCATCCTACAACCACCAACATAAGACAAAAACAAACAACAACTCCATTAGAATGTTAAATAAACATAAGTTCATAATATAGAATGAAATTATATTCCATAACACGCTAAGTCTCTTCTTAGGAAAACTCTATATGAGTTTCATCCCTCTCTATCTTCTAAGTTTTCCTAAGTTATAATCTAAGGACTCGCCCTAAGGTTTATCAGAATCTAATTCCCCAAAATTCATACAATATAATTCTCAACTTCTGGCCGTTAATAACACATCTACCTTCTAATTTTACATCCTTATTCGATGTTACACTTTATAAAATGCGAAATAATTTAAACTTTTCTATCTTCTTACTTTAATTCCCTAAATCAAAACCTTTATCATCTACATGTCTTTGAATCATATATAATCCATGATTTACTTCATCATAATTATTATATCAAATTTACATTTCAACTCGATAACCTTTGCATATCAGATAACTCAAACTTTAACTTTACAACTCAACATAAAACTATACATCATAAAACATTTAGTACATCTCATGAATCTTAATCATGGTTTAAAGAAATAACAACTTTAGCTAAAAAAAAATAATCTTCGTGTATTATTTCTGATCCATGTCATTCAAGTAGCACATATTGTTACCTTCAATCCTTAACCTGCAAAAATGGTTATTTGCAAGGTCGAGCTCGATACCCCAAAGAAAAATCTAATAGCTTTTCATGCATCACGAGCACATAATAGCATGCTCAATATATATCTCATAAACATAGACTAACATAACATACATGTTACAGCTCATATAACAAGTATAAAGATCGAGTTCCTTACTCAATCAAAGATGCTTTACTCAATCAACGAGTCATAAGTTGACTTTAACATTTCATACATTCAACATATATAACACATCATGCTCTTTGTAATAAAGATTTAAAACAATCAATTCACATAGCAAATAGAACCAAAGACTTGCTTTCGATCGTTGTTTACCAATAACAGCTTTAATAAATTATTTGCTATCTCGCACTTCACGTGCTCCTACACAATTATATAATCATACACATCAACTATTAGTCACATAGCAACGCATAGTAATTTTAATATAAACTTTACTTTACATCTCATAACCTTTCCTATTATATATACACAATGTTCAATTTTGTTGTGTTAACTTTCAACTTATATCTCATTGTATTTCATATTCGAAGTTCATTCAAATGTTAAGTCTTTCTAGGACTACTTATTGGTTTTATATTAACACTATTCAATACCTTATAATATTCATTTCATTTGATTTAAAACACTTTTTACGTTCATTATCACTATCACTTCTGCTGCTTCGATGTTTATTCGCCACCCGCCCAATTTGTCTCTCTCAGGTGTGCTTAGTATATGATTCAACTTATCTAATATATCATTTATTAATGTTACATCATTATAATTCATAATATTCATGTTCTATAACTTAGAACAACATCTATTATCGTTTATATCACTATACTTGTGTATGTGCATGTCCCACGCCTCCGATTGCCTCCGAATACGATTAGTCACAAAGATGATCATTTTAATCGCTATCACCTTAAATTCAAAAACCTAAAGAATAAAAGTTGTAGGTCTATTTCTACTCGCTTTTGATCATCTTTAATCACCTCAATCTGAGTTCAGAAGAAAACGTTATGCCTATTTTACTAAAATAGTCAAAGCAAATACACTCGACATACTTTGGGCGAAATGCCTCCCAATTAAGCCTCGGGTATAGCGAGAAGTCAAGGCCCAATCACAGAGTCATGGACCTAAATAACTTAGGGTACAAAAGCACATACTTATTATTAGCGTAAACGGACTCAAGCTACCGTTTCTTCATTTATTTTCAACCCTTTTTCTCCTACTAATCTTCTTAACTTGAGTTATACACATCTAAATTAGTCTGTTTTTGACTCTATGGATTAGTAATTCATAGAACTACAACATACCAAAGAATTAACAATTTACAAGAACATTAACTAACCCAAATCTTGACTTAAAACTCATGTTTATACTAAATTTTCATATTTTAACATGTTTAGCCAATTCATTCACTTCAATTCGCTTTCTTAACAAAATTGATTCATTCAACTTCATATGCTATTTTTTGTTTTTGAATGTATTAATACAAACCATTACCAATTTATAGATTAACACATGATTCAACCACTAATTTTGGTCTCAAAGTAAGCCAAAATATATATATTATCACATAACCAAGTTCTTCATCCTAAACATGTTTCCATGGATTTTGATTTCTAAAATCATTCCTAGATAAATATATATAGATTATAATCATCTACCAACATATATATAATATCTATTTCTATCATATCATCCAATAAAATATAAGTTTCAAAAGAAACTTATAAAATATCTATTTCTAAAAATATCTATTTCTAAAGTTTGTAGAATAGGTTATTACCTCTTTCGATTCTTCGAATAGATGATTAACAACATGATTACCTCTTCTCTTCTCTTTCTTTGATTCTCAACCTTGTCTCTCAATTCCCTCAATTTCTCTCTTCTCTAAATTCGCTTTCGCTTTTTTAGATTTAGGAAAATATATGTATAAAACTAAACCGATAAAACACGTGAATATAAAACCTGATATAACATTAAGTGTACATTTATATGGTTTCATCAGCTAAATTATGCCAAAGGTCACAAGACCATGTTTGGCAAAACCTCTCCAACCTCCTTCTAATTTATTTTCATGTTTTGCTTATTATATAAGATACAAATGTCACACTTATTAAATTTAAATCATAATCTTTAATTATCCACATAATATTTACTTAAGCCAATATAATTTTTAATATTTATTTAATAAATATTAACCTTCTAAATTAATCATTCCTTAATTCCATTAATCAAATTTATTAAAATAACAATTATTACATTTATATTATAATTATTAAACAATTAATTTAATTTGATTATTTCATAAAATTAAATCTTAAATCCATAAAATTTATTACACATTAATTTAGTTAATATAAACACTTAACTAAATTATTACACAACAATTTCATCTAATATTTATTTATCTCAATAAATAAATTATTTAAAATATTTATTTAATTCAATAAATATTTAAAATAATTACCAAATTCATTTAATAAATTATTTAATTTCTTCAATAGTTAACTTAACTATTGAACCTCACTTTCCCAATATATGAATATATATATTTTCTTCACACCGTATCACACATTTCAAAATATATATATAGACGTATATATATACATACTCAAACTCAAAACATCTCATAATAAGAATTTTAATTATTAAATTCCTATTTTAATAACTTATAAAAATTCTAAGTTATCACATTTATAGCTACAACTTTGATACTAACTCAGGACGCTCCCAAATTCGCATAATACTCATATCTCTAATTTGGTTTGTCACGTATAACTCTAAAAAACATACTAAAACCATTAACAATCTTAATAATGTAATAGATTACATTTATTTAATATAATCATTCATGTCCCAAAGGTTTCATAACTTAAGCATCTTTTACATACTTCAACCATAATTGCACATAGTTAGACATAACTAATACATAACACAATATTTCTTAAAATAATCATAATATTTCTAAGTAAACAAATATGAAGCTACTTTGTAGCTTTGCCCTTGCCCTTATCAACGCCCGAGGGTCCGCCTTGCTCTGCCTTAACTAAAATGTTTTTAGGGAAAACAAGAATTAGAAATAAGTTTGCTCAACAAGTAATATAGCAATAAGGGTGTTCAATATAGTTTTAAATTTCTCAAGGGTACAACAATAATGACAGTTCAAGGATAGCATGAAGTATCAATGGTTCTCAACAACTGTTGCTAGGGACAGAAAATATCAATAAGATTTAATACTTAATCATTTCGAGATTTCAAATTTATAAATACTGAACAGTCACTAAGGACTATGAACTTCTACTAGAATTAACAGTAATATACTGATAATCCAACAAAAATGAGTACAACAGTGATCAAATTTAAAGTATACTAATGCTATGCATATCATTTAATCGCACTCAAGATGATACGCTTGGCCTCCGATAATTTTAGTTTTCCCTTCAAAGAAGGTTGTTCATCTCAGTGAATACAAGGTTCCGCACCAATTAATTGGTTTGGATCACTTTCAAAGTATGATTTAGGACTAGCCGAATCAATTGACATAAACCGCTCTTTAAATGTATATACGAACAATTATAAGTTCAATACTCGAATCAAAGTTCAATAATATAAACAATTGTATTCTATCTATGAAGCATTATGTCATAAGATAAGAATCATGCTTTCAATTATTTACTTGTACAACCAATAATAGTACAAGTTCAAATAATGCTCAAGAAAGAGTAGGGTTCGAGTACTTGCCTTTTGCGTTGATTACCAACTTATAGCTTACTAGCACCCAACGAACTATATTACCCTATTCATGTATAAACACATTAGTTATACAAGTTCAATATGTACACTTCCATCTTAGTTTGCTATAATTCACGAGTGTAATTCATCAATACTAAATATATATTGCTAGTCTTCTCTTAGTCTCATGATCTCATACGTATGTCACCACATAACACAATAATCAACTTCTAATACACTATGACATTAAAGAACATAGTTTGACATCTCATTTTGGCTTTAAGGTTATAAACACTTATCCAATGTAGGATTCTTTCATTAACATGCTTATTGACACATGGATACTGCACTGGACATGTATTACCGATTAAGGTAACAATATAGGTATGCACAAACCCTCAAATTATCAGCAGAAAATAGAACTCATCAGTAGGTGGCGCCATCACGCTTCCTTGTTCAAATTTAATCTGTAAAACATTAGCTTGGCCATATTTTATGCTAATCATAAATAATTATAATGACACTTGCGTAATCATACATGTTATGGGTGTCTATGAATAGGTTTGGTCTCTTCTATGGCCATTCCAAGACTTCTTAATACTATGGTTTTGTTTTTTTAGGAAAATCTCTATCTCGACAAGCTTAAATGACCAATTTTCAACAAGCTACTCATGGTTAACCATTATACCATATAATGAGGTTAATAAACCTTAAATATACATGCTCAAGTTATTCTACCCATGTATTTCAATTCAACATAGTTTTTATCTCTTTACAAATCTTTCGAAACTATGCTTGACTAGGTCACAACATACTTAGCTAGATGGATGCACATATCAATCATGTCTAGATGCATAAAGTGTCCTATCATGATGGTCCAAAAGTTCAGAATACTAATAGGGTATTCCCCAACAAAGTTGGTTTTTAACTTCAACATTTTCCTTGAAAATCTCATGTTAACTAATTAAGCATGCAAAGAACTTTGAACTCACACCTCATACTCATGCATATATATAAAACTAAGTTACATAAGCATGCTCAAAGGTTCTGAATGCATAGGTTCACAAGGTCCACTAAATTTCTTATTTCAAACTTCAAGTTTTCCCTTTTAGAAAAAAATCATATAAACCAAGTTAACAACTTATTTTACACATAGCAAGCTTATGTCTTATGTTATACTCATGTATGTACATATCTAGATTGTTTACACATGCTCAGAAAATCAGAATATACATTACTCCATATTCACAAATTCTAGTTTTCAAATCTTGAAGTTTTCTTAAAAAGTCAACTTAAATCAAACTAACGTGAGATACTATATACAAAGTAACCTCATTCCATGTGTTAAGGTTAGTTACATGCATAATTAAATGAACAAAACATGCTCAGAATATGACAAGACCAACAAAATAGTATCCATAATCAAAAATGACGCCATTGCCATGCACACAGATTATAGAAGTGGCGCTACAAGCTACTCGTAGAACAAAATGATGGCTCGCTTCACAGCCTCAACATAACCAATGTTAAACCTGTAACCAGACCAACTACAAAGCTCCAAGACATGAAAACAAACTCAGACAACATAATGGCATGTTATTCTATATCAATTAATAGAGAATTCAAACAATCGTAAATTTGACAAAACTCAAACTCAAGAACACAAATAGAATTTATACCTCTTTGAAGTTTAGATTGATTCCTCAATGCACTAATTACACTATCTCAATGCTCAGCAGCTCTCATTCTCAATGTATACTTATCGGACAAATTTTCAAGCACTGAGAAATGAGAAGAAGAGAGTGCTATATATATAGAGAATTGGTTGCCCAGTTATTGTTCTTACACCATGGTTTGATTCAATGGAAAATGGAAGAGAACAATGGATATACAAAAGTTGGCCAACCACCATTTTTATAGCCATCATCACAACACATTTCTAGGAAGCTGGAGTTTACGCAATGAAGAAGTAGGCTACTGTGCAACACTGTTTTGGACACTTAAAATGGGACACATCTTTAAATCTCAGCACTTAGTTATAAAATGCTTAGTTTGGTTCTTTATACTTCCTAAATGTAATTTTAATGTGTTAATACTACTACATAATGAAAAGTTAGGGATTATTTATGTACCCACATCATATAATTCATGTACATTAGTCCAATCTAATTAATATTTATAACATGTATGGATTCAATTTAATTGGTCACTAATAATTCAACATCTCCTTAAAACTTTATCATTTCAATTAGACTCACTCATTGAAATAATTTATAATTCTTTGATATAGTACATCTCTAATGTTCCCACACATACTTATTGTCACATAAGCAATTATTTATGTAACTTATAATTTCTTCCACTTTACTACATAGTTTTATATATTAAATATTTATCACAAGGTGTCACACTACACATTCTTTTTAATGTAGTTACTATATACTATCACATATCTTGTACACATAAATTAAAATTGTAAATTACTTTGCTCATTAGTATTCTATTATTCACAATAACAATTAATTAATAATATAATATTACTTAATTATTCACTTCTAATTCATTCTTTAATTAATTTAAACCATTCAAATTTCCATTCTCATGCCACACAAGGCATCTAATTACAAACTCCACATTTTTCTCAATTCTTATCAATTCAGTTTGAATTAATTAAATTATTCATTTCACAATACATCAATATTTATATTCAAATAAATATTCATTTTCTTATTAATATTTATTCAAAAATTCACGCGCTCTTACACTTCATAAAGACACTCACAACTCCAATATTTAGATGATATATTCATTGCAATCAAGAAGGAAGCCATTAACAAATATGGAAAGACTACTTCGATGAAAATTCTACTTATCTAGCTAATTACTTTCACCGTCAATACCGAATGCGATGAGAGTTATTTCTTAACATTTTAAAAGACGTTGAAACATATGAAGAGTACTTCGTCCAAAGAAGGATGCGTGTGGTCGTTTTGGGTGCTCTTCTATTCAAAAGATACAACTGCAATACGAATACTCGCCTATAGATTTGCAATATATCATTGTTGTAGACACTCAAAATTTTGTTTTCCTTGGACTAACCATGCAGGAGGGCAAAATCGTCTTTTCTACCCCGGAGGACTACAGTAGACCTCAAACCACGAAGACAACCCGTGGGATATCAAATCAAACCTTGGAGACAACATCGTGGGACATCAAATCAACCTTGAAGACAATCCCGAGGAAAGACAGAGACAATAGCAGTCAAAGCCCCGAAAATAACCCCGAGGGACAACAACAACCACTTCAAGCCTGAAAACAACCCCGGGAGGGAAAAGAAGTCATTTTGCCAAAAATAACATAGAAAACAACTTTCCAGCTATAGAAAAGGTTACAAAGATCCATCACAGCAATCTCGAGTGCAAACTAAGCAAAACAAATTTCAACTGACCACTCATGAAAACCCGAAGATGCCAGTTTGGTCATGGACCCATCTTCCTAGATTTAGAAAAGGGCAAGCCCTATGTCATTGTGTAGCTCTTGGAAAAAGCTTTTCAAAATGGTATGTCACATCTCTATAGGATTCCCATATTACAAGTTACGGATGTTTCAGTAAATAACGCGTTAATTAAGGTGCACGATTTCTCGAGTAGGGGGCCACTAGGGCATTTTCATAGGTCTACCTATGGATGCCCATGTCTATATATATCGTACTCCACCATTTCAACAGATTGGAGAGATAAGGCCCAGAGAGAAAATCGTAGTTTCGAGAGAGAAAGGAGCAATTCTTCATCTCAAACTCAGAATCTCAATCAGAAACACTTTTGTACATATATACTACAACATATCAAGTTTTAATTGGTGGAAATCGAAGTTTAAAGTCACCAAAAGCCTTTCATTAGCCAATCTCGCATAGACTCTAAGATCTCTTCAGATCAAGGTTTCGCTTACTTTCTTTATTATATATATATATATATACCGCTTTGTTGTGCTCGGATAACTGCTTTTTTAGCCATTCATTTTGTGTAAATAGACAATATTTAGTATTGATTAGATTCAGATGCATCTAGCTTTTAAATCGTTCAAAAGTTATAAATTTGAATTGTTGAGCTAGAATGTCTAAGATCTAGTTTACTTTTTAGTTTTTATAAATAATAGAAATCACGTGACCCTAGATCTGTATCTAGAGGAAACAAAAAGCTTATTTACTCGCACACAAGGATTTGATCAATAAATCCTTTGTTTAGAAACGTTTTTAGTTATATGTATATATTATGTTTAAATATACGTTTGTTGTGATATCTATGTCATACAAGTTTTTAAATACTGTTATGTGAGCTTAGGAACTATACAGTAAGATTCAATCAATGAATCTAAAAACCTTGCTCCCGTGATGGACTTGTTTAAATTGTGACAAACAAATTTTACAACCCATTGATATGTAATCGTGGGGCCTTAAAATAAGGATACAAATTTAAGGCCCCGATATAGTGAAATCATGGTTTGTGGTGTTCGAAAGCCATTTTGATGGCTTTCATGCTCATAAGAAGTCCGATATGTATATATATATATATATATATATATATATATATATATATATATATATATATATATTAAACGCCAAGGATGTTTGGCATCTTAAATAAAATCAAATCGTTTAATATGGAATAAAAGGAAGTATCAAAGACCTCAATTTTATATGAAATAAAGAGTTTGAAAAAACTTTTCAAAACTTCACTTTCATATGCTCATATAAATGAACTTTTTAATAAGTCAAACCCCTTTGTATATAGGTCCACAGAGGCATATCACTACTTTCAAATAAAGCACTTTGAGCACATTTATCTGCATCATACACACAAAATACATAGGGAATGAAAAGTATAAAGAATCAGTGTCACTAAGCTTCGAGGAGTGCCTAACACCTTCCCTCACTTAAGCAAGGCCTCAAACTCTATGAATCTCGATTTTTAGACCAATTAAACGGAGTCACATATTGGGACATATTGCGAAAACCTTTCAAAATTCGGTTGAGTTAGTACAACCATTTAACTCATACCAACTACTGGCTGTGTCTAATTCGTCACATTCATTAAAATCAAACTTTTTAAATCGTCAACATTGTATGTCAGTCTTTCTAAAATCTCACCTTTTAAGCAAGATCAAATCGAACATAGAACACTTAAAGCGTAGAGAACGCGATAGAAAATTTTTTTGGCGTCGACAAATATGATGAATACTTGATGATTGGTGAGAGCACTGCAATCAAGAGCTTAATGCTCTTTTGCAATACTAATTACAAAAAGATTAACTTAGCACAACGGAATATGATTTAGTTATCCCCCTTAAGATAAAATCAAGGTTATAAATCAAACAGTAATTATGGCAGATATAACAGTTAAAGAGACTGAAAGTAAATGACACAGTAATTTTATGTAGTTCAGAGCACTCAAGACTCCTATTCCACTCTTCTACTTCACGAGTAGGAAATCCACTAAGGTTGTTTGTATAATCTTCGAATCACTGAGATTCCTTCAAGACCAGCAGTCTTGGAAAGCTAGTTCACAAAGAACTCTTCAAGACCAGCAAACTTGGAACGTTAGTACACTAAGTACTGTTCAAACCTTAAGCAGGTTTGGCAGGTCTACAATGAGTGTAGTTGAGGTTATTGTTGTTGTGCTACAAAGTTGCCTGAAACCCAAGTTCTGATAAACTTAGTAGTGAATTGCAAGATATGGCTGAATCGTGGGGTAAAGATTTGTCAGATGATCTGTGATCTTTTTCGTTCATGTTTCTTACTTATTTGACATCTTCAATATGATGGCCTTATATAGAAGCCTTTGAAATCTTCCCATTGAGAGGCTTCTGTTTGAGCATTTAATGCTTCAGGCATACTGAGTACTTTAATGTTGACATCCTGATGATTTGAGAGCTTCTTTTTGACTTGCCTGACACAACAGTCTGCTTTCTCACCTAACACCTCTAAGACATCACTATCAGCAAACTAGTTGGTAGATACATTTCTCCTTACTTTTTGATTCTTTGATTCAACCAAGGTTGTTTGGTGAGAGCATTGGGTTTCTTAATTATATCAATGTTCAAGTGTCAGTTGATTATATCAAACATTTTCATCGATTTTGATGCTTACTGATGAGTACTACGCTCGTGGTCAGATGATAATAGTCAGACTTCACGATTCTCGCTTTTGATTTGTCAGTGCATGTATCACGTATTTTAATGCTTTAAGAACTCCATGATTTAGGTCAGTGCCTACAATTTTGACTTAGCTTGACACACATTCGCTAAACTGCTTCACTTTTCTGATAGTCTTTCTCAGCACACTACGATTCTGGCTTCTGTAATCTCCACGATTTTGTACTGCCTATCTATTATAACTCATAAGATCATCCTAACAAGATTAATCTTTCTATTACAAGAGATTTTATAGAAAGATAAACATTAAGCTTAGATCAACTTAACAACTTTGATCTTTAATATAAGTCCTTGCATATATGATCTAATAAGGACTTTACAGATTTTGGAAAGGCATGCTTATGTATATATTCCAACATCAAATTTAAATATGTAATTCCCAACAATCTCCCTCTATTTGATGTTGACATAACCAAGTGGATTTGCATCAATTTCTAATGTAAGTGTTTGAAAATAAACATGACTTAATGATCAGTGAGCAACTGAATATCTAGAAGAGAATCATGAATTTATTAATGTTTTAAGAGAGAATTACAGTTCAAAATCAATACATCAAATAAAGACAGAAACTTATCTTCTAAATTTCTTGAACCTTGGAGGATGCGCATGTTTGTATTCCCTCATTTTCATGCTAGCTTCATTTCTCCTTGCAATTTCTTCCAGCTCATGTTATTCTAAAGTTTCATTATGATCATGTCTGTTCAAGAAGACAAGATCACCAATGGGCACGTTCATACCCGTGAGAGATATTCCTTGTCAATTGAATGAACTGAAATCTTGACTTGCCATTAGAATCAGTTGATGTTCACGCTTCGAGGTCGATTATGAGGCTATTGATTGATTCTTTGGGAATGTACGACGGCTTCCCTTTACTTTTTCTCATTATTCTCCCTTTATGTCAAAGATCCGTGGTTTCAATGTCTTGAGAAGTTTATTTATGCCTCAGATAAGTTTGTGGAGTTAACTTCGTGATCGAGCAATATCTTCTCAATTTTCTTGACTATAGCATCAGTTTGGGATTTGTTTTTTTGCAGAATAACCAAGACATTGTCCGTTTGTTTCATCTGATTCAAGGAATATTCTTGGAATTCAGTCAGAGATGATCGTAAGCTAGTAAGATTTTCTAAAATGATCTTATTTTGAGCCTCCTGATTCTGATGAAGAAGGAGAATGGCTTACTTATGCTTTTTGGTAGATTAGAAGTGAATTTGATCCCTTTCATTTATGCTTTGGATCATTTCCTTGATGATCTCTCATAGATTTTTTGTGAGCTCAGAACTCAAGTTGCTAGGAAGAATGTTGGCAACGTCAATCAAATGATTTAATCGTTGATGGAATAGTAGAGAATGAGTTTTCTGATCTTCTTGAATTTTTGTGGTCACCTTCTGTGATATGTTAGACAACTCAATTTTGGTGGGAAGAACTGAGAGAAGCTCAAGTATTTTCTAAGTTTCTGAAGGAGGGAGTCTTGAATTTTGTTCTTGCAGATTCGAGATAGCAAGAGAAAGATTGAAATAATTGTTGTTCGAGGAAGAAGGAACATCAGAATGAATTGAAGGAGTAGAGGTTTGATGTATGGGAGAGGAGGCTGCTATATCAAGTTGGGTAGGTGACTCCACGATTTGGGTAGGAACGATTTTACCGTGGGTGTCATGCGTGTGTAAATTATCGTGGAGTTAATGGTGTTTCAAGGTGGTACTAAGATGATGTTTGCATTTGTTTCACTGCCATGTAGAGTTGGGATTTCAGAATGGAAATTGGTCTAATGGGTGAGAGATAACCCCTATCCATCTAGGCAATTCATCAAATTTATGGAAATTTGATGAGGGATAGTGATTTATCTTGAAGCTTGAAGGAATGAAATATACCCTTTTCTCATGGGCAGAAGTGGCATGATTTATGATCAACTTTTGAGCAACGGTGAGGTTGCTTAGGAATCGCTGGGCAAGCACATATACTACTGGATATGCTTTGAATGCCTAAAACATATGATCCCAAGAACGTAGAATTAGAGCTCTATGAAAGGGCATCATGGGTAGATAAGAGAACATCCGATTATACTTGATTCTCTTTTCTTCATTTCTGTATTCAACAATAATTTCAACTTGTTCCTCTTCTTCTTCATCATCAAGAATCTCTAACATTTCTTGAGGGGCAGAGGGGGCTCCATGATGAGCTTCTGATTCCTTCCCCTCAGCTGGAGCACTAGTTGGCTCAGAGACTTCGAAAAGCTCCCCCTCAATGTGAGCTTCTCTTTGATCAGCATTCTCTTATTGACCCTCTTCAATATTCATGCATGCTTAGTCAGGTGATGCTGGACTAACTGCATTGTCGATGTTGGCAATTACAGTTTCAATGATCCTGGTTTGATCCAAGGACTCATTGTGGGAACTCGAGTCTAGAGACTCGGTCCTTTTAGCATGTTCCATTATTTTCATTTCTTCCTCTTTAATCTTTAGCATAACTTTTTGTAGCTCAAGATCAGCCTTCTTGATTAGCCTTCTCTTTGATCTTCTGGACTCAGGATTTATGGATTCTTTAACAAGCTATTAAACCTCAACAATATTTACTTATACATGTTGAGTCGTTGTCTCAATGTCTACTTCACTTTGATTGGCAATCCTTGAATCTATAATCAGCATATTTGATTTTTCCACAATCGCGATGAAGGATACTTTAGGAAGACGCCTGCTGCGTTTTCTCTTCTTAAGCACCTGAGAGATGGTAGAACTATCTTAATCTTCTTCTTCAGTTTGCTTCTCCTTCTTCTTCTGGAGTTGTACTTTAGTTTGAGAAATCTATTTTGCAATAAATTGCTGTAGAGTTCGTGGATCGATCTTCGAGGAACTTTTTATTGTCGATCCCCGAGGCTCTTTCCGCCATCTAAACAGCCCTGTAGCCTTTTTGCCCTTATTTCTAACGACCAAAGCAGAGGGCTCCGGTTCATTTTTCTTCAACCTCTCTTACAACAGATAGGTTCCCTATGTAGAAAAGGTTTCATGACCTCCCCAAATTCTTTATCACTCAGACTCCGTAATGATAATTCTTCACATTTTCAAACCGGATTCCTTTTCCAAATTTTACAAAGAGTTGTTGGTCATTCTTTTGTTGGCATTCAGAGGTTCACTTTCACGATCTTCAATATTGTCTCCCAGAGCTACTTGGAGAATGATGCTGATAAATCTTCCATAGAACATTTTGTCCGTGCTGTTTACTTTCTTAGATATGAAGATCCACTTTTAATCCACCTGTAAGTAAGAAGTCGCTCCATAGTTTAGCTAAGACTTGAAGTAGATTGCTGTCATGAGCTTCAGTAGGACTTCATTGACAGAATCATGACTTGAGTTCTTGCAACAGATGCATTTCCCAACAATGTGCTAGTGGACTCTTGTATTTTTGAGGAAACACCTTCTTCTTGTATCCTTTCAGATTTTGGTTCTTTTCGTGATTCATCCTCTTTAGTCTCTCATTGAAGTTGATGAAGCTTAAAGAAGTAAGGCCCTTAGATTAAAACCTAAGGCCTGATTTATGTCAAAGATCATCTCAGTTGAATCGACACTCCTTTAACCTTTGAAGTGAGGACGTCGTCTCAGAGACTCCATTGGTGTAAAACTCCTTCACCAATTTGGGATAGATCCTCGCATTAGTTCCCGTGAGCTTTTATAGTCCTGCTTTCTTCGTAAGAGAGGATTTTGTGATATTTGACTCAAGATCCTTGAATTCTTCAAGCAATGTCGGTGTCTAGGAATCACTATTGAAGATGCCATTGATTTCTTTGATTTTCCGATACAACCAAGATTAATCGAGTGTTCTATAACTCAAATCTAGGGTTTTGAGAGAGAGAGCTGTTTGAAATTCGGGATGAAAGTTTGACGTAAAGAAATGGTGGTTTAAAGAGTATTTGAAACTTCCCTTTTAAATTTTTGCTAAGTGGGGCCATTTAGCTTTTTAGTCGAGGATAAGACTATTTTACCCTTAGCTCCTCCGAGATTGTGTTCCTTTCTAAAATCTATGATTAATGAGTATTACTCTCATTATCTAATTAATGACTTTCTTCCTATAAAGTTAGTATATTCCAAAGCACAAAATTATGATTAAAAATTAAGCATTCCTAACTCACTTATTAATTTGTTAAATGTGGATTCATTTAAAGGTTTTGTAAACACATCAGCGAGTTAATTTTTAGTTTAGATATAGTGAAGAGAGATATTTCCATTTTGAACATGATCCCTAATGAAATGATATCTTATCTCAATATGCTTTATCCTAGAATGCATGACATGATTATGAGTTATAGCTATAACACTTCAGATTATCACAATGAATATGAATAGATTTGAAATTAAAACCATAGTCAACTAGTTGATTTTTCATCCATAGATTTGGGGCACAACAAATGCCAAATGCTATGTATTCAACTTCTCTACCATGGAGGTTGATACAAAGTTTTGCTTTTTGCTAAACCAGACACGAGCCTATTTCCTAGCAATCGACAAGTACCACTTGTACTTTTCTATCAATTTTACAACCCGCAAAATCAAGATTTGAGTATCCTATTAATTCAAATGAGGATTCTTTCGATACTAAAGCCCCAAATGTGGTGTGCCTTTGAGATATCTGAAAATCTTTTTCATAGCAGTTAAATGTGATTTCTTAGGGTTAGCTTGAAATCTAGCACATATACATGTAACAAACATGATGTCTGGTCTACTGACAGTTAAATAAAGGAGAGAGCCTATCATACCTCTGTATTGAGTAATATCAATACTTTTACCTTTCTCATCTTTGTTAAGCTTAATGGCTGGTGCAATTAGAGTTTTCATAGGGGAAGCTAATTCCATGCCATACTTTTTAAGTAAGTCTTTAATATATTTGGCTTGGTTTATGAAGACACCTTTCATCACCGCTTCACTTGAAGTCCAAGGAAGAAATTCATTTCACCCATCATGCTCATTTCAAATTTACTCTCGCATAAGCTTGGCAAATCTCTCACATAGCTTTTTATCAAGAGAAACCAAAAATAATGTCATCTACATATATTTGTACTAATAGATCTTTATCTTTGTTTTCTAAGAAATAGTGTGGTGTCTACTCTTCCTCTAGAGAATCCTTTTCAATAAGAAAGTTTGTTAGAGTTTCATACCATGCTCTAGTGTGCTTGTTTTAGTCCATATAGTGCTTTATCTAATCTATAAACATAATTAGAGAAGGTTGATTGATAAAACCTAGAGGTTATTCAACATAGATTTTTTCTTGAAGTTTTCCATTCAAAAATGCACTTTTGACATCCATTTGAAAGACTTTAAACTTCATATGTGCAGCGTAGGCAAGAAATATTCTGATTGCTTCTAGTCTGACTACAAGAGCAAAGGTCTCATCATAGTCAATGCCTTCTTCTTGAGAGTAACCTTTTTCGACAAGTCTTGCCTTGTTTCTTATGATCACCCCCATCTTCATCCATCTTGTTTCTGAATACCCATTTGATGCCAATGACTGGTTGGTGATTTGGTCTTGAAACAAGTCTCCACACCTTGCTTCTTTCAAATTGATTTAATTCCTCTTACATAGCTTCAATCCAACTTGAATCTTCCAAGTCTTCCTCTATCTTCTTAGGTTCCATCTGGGATAGAAAGCTCAGATAGAAACACTTATTTTGAGTAGCCGATCTAGTCTTGATTCTTGCATTTGGATCTCCAATAATCAAATCTTGTGTGTGATCTTTTGCCCATCTACTTTCGTTGGAACATCGCTTTGTGCCTTCTTCAGTCTCAATTCTTCAAGATCGACTTCAACTTCTTGTTGTAGATGATCATTGTTCGGAGCATTATCTTCTATGATTGCTTCTTCGTTCTACGATTCTTTCTTCTAAGCTTCCACGATCGTGGTGACCGCTCATCTATTTTCGATCGTAGTGTCTCGTTCATTAGTAGTGAAGTTTAGTGGTAAAGACTTGCTTGATGAGTCTGTTTCATCAAAGATAACATGAATGGAGAATTCAACACTCAGAGTTTTCTTATTGAACACCCTGTAGGCTTTGCTATATGTGGCATACCCAAGAAATATTCCCTCATTCTACTTAAGTTGGAACTTAGTCAGATATTGTTTTCCATTATTGAGAATGTAGCAAGTGCAGCAAAAAACATGGAAATAGATGACATTTGGCTTCCTTTCTTTCCATAGCTTATAAGGGGTCTTTTTGAGCGTAGGGTGAATAAGAGATCTATTCTGGGTGTAGCAAACCGTGTTGATAGCTTCACCTGTAAGTATTCGTAGAAGAGTCACCGCCAAAAAGTGTTCTTCCTGCCTCAATTAGTGTTCTGTTCTTTCTCTCAGCTACCCCATTTTGCTGTGGAGTTCTTGGAGCCGAGAAGTTATGGTTGATGCCATTATCTTCATGAAACTTGTCCATCTCTGAGAAGTCGAATTCTCTACCATGATCACTTTTGATTTCCTTGATCTTTTTTCCTTTCTCATTCATAACTAGCTTGAACAACTTGATAAGTTGAGAGCAAGTTTCGTCTTTAGAACTCAGAAAGAATACCCATGTGTATCTGGTGTAGTCGTCTACTACTACTAGTGAGTATCTCATTCCTCCAAGGCTTATATTAGGGATACCTGAAGAGGTCCATATGAAGTAACTCCAAGGGATTATTAATATAGTTGACTGCTTTGCCTTTGAATGAGCTTCTTGTTTGTTTTCCTAGCTGACAAGCTTTGCAGGGTCTGTTTTTGATGAAGTTGAATTTTGGTAAAACTGCTACAAGGTCTTTGGAGGCCAGTTTTGACATGCCTTTGAAGTTTAGATGAGACAATCTTTATGCCAAAGCCAACTAATTTCTTCAGAAACTTTGGCAAGGAAGTATATTGCCTCATCAGAATTTAATTTAGCAAGGTTGACAGTATAAACATTTCCTTCTCTGGGTCCTCAGTGAGCTTTTTTAGAGAAGAGGTCTTCAAATCTCTGACTTGACATTGATTGTTGAGGAAGGTAACTTGATGTCCTTTTGCCACAAAGGTGGCTGATGCTCAAGAGATTGTGCTTCAGACCTTCAACATAAGCTACTTTGCTGAAAGACACAACATTGTTTCCAGCTAAGCCATATCCTTTAGTTTTGCCAGAACTGTTGTCACCAAAAATGATTGTTGGACCCTCTTTTTCTTTAAAGTTAGACAGAAGAGCTTTATTCCCTGTCGTAAGCCTTGAGCATCCACTATCAAGGTAACATGTTGTCATAGTGGAGCTTTGTACCTGTAGTAAAATTTAACTTTCATTTTGGTACCCAGACTTGCTTGGGTCCTTCTCTGTTAGTTCCCTTAAGGACCCAAATCTGTTTTATTTTAGGTCTACGATTTACAGGATTATAATAGCACGTTGCCTACTTATGACCATATTTATTGCATATATAACATCTAGTATAATGCATGATTATGTGTGTGTGTGTGGATTCTTTTTTATCCTGGATGTATGTGGGTGATAGGTCAACCTCATCCCTTTTCCATACTATTCTATGATTCAGAGCTTTTGTAGAGAACATCTCAAGTCTATGATCCCTTCCTGGTTGGTTCGTGGAGTCAATTTTATTTGACCCCACAATCCTTAGAGGTTTGAGAGTAGTAGTTGATTTACTCTTGATTTTTTTGAAACCTATACCAACATAAGATCCGTTATGTCTAGGGACACTACTTCGATCTGAAGAGCAAGGATTCATTGGCTCGGCACTTTGTGTGGATTACACAAAAATAATACTTCTATTAAGATTAGAAACACTGCTAGTGTTAGTTTCCAAAGGTTTTTCCACATTTGATTTTGATGGAGAGTCCTCAAAACCTATACTTGATCGATCAGAAGAATTCCTCTGACTGGAGATCAGAGAATCCATAGATGAAGAAGACTTGTTCCACATTTGGATCATCTTTTCTAACTCCTCAATTTTAGAAGCTAGGTTCAACTCTCTTTGTGCGCTTAGCTCATTTGTCTATTTTAAAGTCTTATTCTCAGATTCAAGATTAGAGAGACAATAAGTACTTAGCAGTAATCTATCTCCAGCTCATCTTGAACTTTTTCTTTCTCTTATTGAAGAAGAGAATAGTCTTTTGATAAGACTCTTAACCATTTCATGTATTGATGTAGATCAGAGGTTATATCATGTAATGCAGTTCTTAAATCATCAATATTTCTGTCAGGAGAGTTGAAATCAAATACCTCATCAATACTAATATCACTGTTTTTCTTTTCTTTGGATTCCTTGGCCATTAAACATAGGTTGGCCACTTGGGGTTCATCATCTTCGCCTGACTCAAAATTAGTTTCATCTTTTGAGTCACTCCATGATCCTCTAGCTACCAGACCTTTGTCTTTCATCTGAGGGTTATTATTTCCTTTGAATTCTTTCCTTGGGTTTGACTTCGTCTTTAGTTCTTCTTTAAGACGTTTGTTGTAGTTAGCAATGTAGTGACCTGGCTTTTTGCAGTTAAAGCACAGATCTTTAGTCTGGTCCTGGTTGTTGTTGTTGTAAAATCTCCTTGGTCTGCTGCTTCTGCCTTTTCGCATGAATCGTTTCTGCTTTCTGACCAGCATAACAACATCTTCATCATCTTCTGCTTCAGTATCAGACTCATCATTGATTTGAGCCTTTGTGGTGGCTCCTGTTGCTTTAAAAGCCACTCCTTTTTCCTTTTTTTTTATCTTCTGATAGAGTTTCTACACGTTGAGTCAGCTCCAGTTCATAGATTAGAAGATTCCCATACAGTTGTTGCACAATCATCTCATGAAGATTTTTTAATTCTCTGATGGATGTTATCTTTACATCCCACTTGCTTGGTAAGGCCCTCATGAATTTGATGATGAGATCTTTATTGGGATAGATCTTTCTAAAGGATCGAAGAGAGTTGAGCAAAACATTAAATCTTTCATAAATTGAGGTAATGTTTTCTCCCCGTATATGAAAGTGAACATCTCAGATCGCTGAATGAGTAGAGACTACTTGTTCTCTCTTACTTCTTCAGTTCCCTCATGCATGATGAGCAATGCTTCCCAAACTTCATTTGTTGTTTTGCAGTTGACCACATTTTCGAATAGGTCATCTTCTAAGGATTGGAACAAAATATTTTTGGCCTTTTTGTCCAGTTGGACTGTCCTTCTTACATTGTTAGTCCATTCAAACTTTATCTTGATTTGCATTCTGTTTGGATCATCAAGGGTTGGTGCAAGCTTTGTTGGAATGTAAGGCCCGTTCAGTACTGTCTCAAATAGATAATCATCTATTGAGTCCATGAAAGCTTGTATTCGAACCCTCCAATTGGAAAATTAGTTTTTGTTGCACATTAGTGGTTTGCTGCCTCCACCAAGCTTGGATTCGCTCATGATATGTGCCATGATCTACTCGAGCTTTGTGAGCTTTTAGATAAGAGAACCCGCCTCGATACTAATCCACAAGTTATCTAGAAGGGGGGGTTTGAATAGATATTTTAGATTTTCTTTTAAAGAGTAACTTATTTGTTAATTACAAAAAGATTAACGTGAGAACCGAATTTCCAGTTCGGTGCTCACGATCCACAATATAATACCATCTAATACCCATTCAATTGAAATAGTAATACATATCACATTAACATATTTTGTTAATACATTAGTCCTGTGTTAACCTTCATTACAAACATAACCCCTTTGATATATATAAAAGGGTTTACAAACAACATAATAAATAGATATTTTCACAATGATTTTCTTTATTTTTCAAAGACTTTCTTCGTAACTTCGCCCCTATCAAAAGTTTTGTTAATTAAACAAGTTTGCCCCGCAAGTTAAGACATACGATAAATGTATAGGAATAAATAATGTGTCTTCTTCGCATTCTACGCAACAATAATAACTGATAATGAAAGAGTACAACGCTTTTAAGGTTTTCATTATATTCAAATGAATAATCAAGAATTAATTCTACTAAATAGCAAAGTGGAATGTTTTCCAGATTTATGTCGAAATGCATCCATCGATCTTGAACTTCTCTTCTTGAGTAACTATCAAAGATTTAACTTTGATATACCCAAATGTGATCGTATAACCATAAAGATTAAATCATACCCTCTCCATGAGTATATAAAGTGATCAACTTTATTATACCCATATTATGCATAATACTTAATCGCTACAGAAAGGCTTCTAATATAACGCATCAATAAAATGTTCCCTTTATATAAAAGGTTGTTCTTCTCATTTTAATCAAGATTTGATTTAACAATGAAATACTATGATTTCAATTTCTATTTACTTCGATCTAGCCAAAATAATTCGCATCGATCCGTCAATAACAATTGAATTTCTCTCTAATCTATCAAGTTCTAATAAATGTTAGTCTAGCTAGAATAATTAGCTAAGACATTTCTCAACATAATTCACAATAAACAAGAATTATTTGTAGATCACAATATTAACTTCTAAGGATGTATATATCCAACACTAGTTATTCTCTCAGTATATTTCGTAATCAAAGAACTCAATTTGAATTATTAAACATGCACTAACTACTTAATAATCAATAATAATTTCGCACGTGGTATAATTAATAATAATTAACCACTATATTATTTAAAAAGTATTAACTCAAGGTTGAAGTTAGAACTTGAGACCCCAAATTTTATGAATAAAGATTTAAATTCTCAAAATATTTTTTGAATATTATGGTGTGGATTTGATATAATGTTATAGTTGTGGGTAATATTTATAAATTTTGCAAAGTATGCAAGTTGTTATAAAATATTCGATTGGTCGGGAAATATTCTTTTGTCTGGGAATATCCGTATTTATCAAGACAATCATTGGTGGACCCCACAACGGAAGTATTGTCGTAGTAAGAAAAACGATGTAATTATCTTTTATAAAAATAAACGCTGAAAAGTGTTACCGTTAAAACCGCTGAACTACCTAGTAGTAAAAGTACAAGAATACGCTGTGGTTACATAAGAGTAGCACACCTGTGATTGATTATCGATGCTTACGTGAGAAGTCACCGCTTATACTCAATTATTGCTACAAAGAATTGTCGCATCATATCTCTCATATTATTGATTCAATTATTGTCACAAATCATCTCAGCATAATATGTTATATTATTAAATCAATAATTGAGACGATACAAAGTTATTCATATTATTATTTGCAATATCGACAATGTCTAGAAGTTCCACAAGGAGAGGTTTGGTCACCTAATCATGCGCCAATAAGGAGAAATCCTTATCTGAAAGCCCCCTCTTCCTCCGGAACAAATTCGTTGTTAAATATTGTGAGTTATAATATTAATGATGAATAAGTTCGTGTTGATTAAAGATGAAATCGATAGTTCCATTGTGTTGGAATTATTAGTGTTAGTGAAAATCGACATTTATTTCGATAATAATTGATGTCCTGGAGGTTATATTGACCAATCGGGTAATTAACCTGATAAATGAGCAATTAATTGCTATTAATTCACATGATTATAACTATTTGTTCACATGTGTGTACTATTGATTCACATTCATTTACTATTAGGGAGTTCAAAAAGATTGATAATACTTGCATGACTAAGTTAAAATGGAGGTATGTATGGAGGTACTATACCGTAATTTTTTTTTCACATGATTGTAACTATTGAGTCACATGATTTACTATTGATTCACATGATTTACTATTAGGGGAGGTGGTGCAAGTTTGATAATACTTGCAGGACTAAATTAAAAATGAAAAGAAAAGAGGAAGGTATTATATCGTAATATTTCGAGCCCCAAAACGCAATTATCGAAACTATATTTTCCTATAAATAGAAGCTCATTCTTCCTTCATTTCTCACCAATTCACTAAAGCTATAGAGCAATTATTATAGAGAGAAATTATAGAGAGAAAGAAGAAGAGAAGTCTCGCTACCTCACTATTCCAAGATCCAAATTATTCCAAGATAAGGGTATTATTTCTTTATTAAGGTAAGGGTATTATTCTTTCAGATTCATGAAGAGAGTTATTTTCTTCAATACTGTAAGGGTTGTTATTCCATTCTTTATTATTATGTTGAATAACTTGCTTCTGCCAAGTACCGCATACATGGTGAAATTCTTCGTTATTCCATTCTTTATTATTTCGTTGAATAACTCGTCTGGTTATCGCATGCCCGTGAATTCGTTGTTATTCCATTTTTTATTATTCTCGTTGAATATCCCGTCTGCGCATTACGCATGACCGAATTCGGTTTTTCCATTCTTTATTATTCGTTGAATATCCCGTCTGCGCGGATTACGTGAATGACCGGTTCCATTCTTTATTATCTCGTTGAATATCCCGTCCGCAAGGATTACGCATGACCGTTCCATTCTTTATTATTCTCGTTGAATATCCTCCTATGCGGATTACGCATTTGATTCCGTTCCATTCTTTATTATTCTCGTTGAATAACTCCGTCTGCGCGCCTATCGCATGCCCGGTGAATTCTTCTATTATTCCATTCTTTATTATTCTCGTTGGAATAACTCGTCTATGTGGATTACCGTGATGCATGGTGAATGATCCTTCAGATTCATTCTTTATTAAATTGTGGAAATGATCTGCTTACGTGGATTACCGCATGGCGGTGAAAATCCATTTGTAGCTTTCAGATATTCTATTATACTCGCCTAAGATATCATTTCTTTTGTACTCGCTATGGAATATCATTTTCTTTTGGTATTTTTTTATGAAGTTACTATTCATGAGTTACTATTCACCCAGCTTATTATTCACTCTAGTATTATTCACTAAGGGTATTCGGCACTTTTCGTGTCGGAGTACTATTCACGAAGTTACTATTCACAAAAGTTACTATTCACCCGATTACTATTCACTCTAGTATCATTCACTCTGTATTTGGACACTTTTTCTCGGGTACTATTCATGGGGTACTATTCCCAAAGTACTATTCACGGGTACTATTTCACCGTAAAAATATATTTTTTTTTTGTCCAAATTATTTTTGGTACATGAATATTATTCTTGAATTTTACTCTACAAAGCAAAGATCATGTCGACAATTTGACGTTATTGATTTTTGGATAAATTAAATTATAAATCTTTAAAATTTATCCTTGAACTTGTTTTATTGAATTATTATGTCATTGTCATCATCCTCATGCTTATATTGTGATTAAAGTCATCTTTGGCTTACGTGCATGATGGACTTGGTATGATTATGACTGTGGATTATTTCAAGATAATCATGACCGTAATGTGATTAATGATGTGGTAAAAGTCCTCATTGGCTCGTAGTTCATCGATGGATGCTTGTTGGTATGATTATGACCAGTGGATTATTTAAGATAATCATGACCATTGATGATTACATGAATATCCTCGCCCAGGTGTGTGGATGATTCGATGATATGGTTTATTTATTGTCGAAGTCTCAAATGATAAAGTTGATGAAAAATATTTTAAATCATGTAAGATAGTAGATTTTATGTTCTACTCTGACTCTTCTAATGGATTGCTTATTCACCAGTAGCTTGTTGATCTAAAACTTGTTGTCTATTGTATTCTATCGCTTGTTATATCGTTGAAGGCTAAGGATAATTTATTTCGCATTATCTTAGTCATAATATTTTTCATCGGGCTAGTTGAGCTCACCCTTTTTCTTTCATTGTTTCTCTTCGTGAAATGAGAATATAGTTGGATTAGTCTGGAAATGGAGTGATGATCCAGATAAATGGTTTTAGTAGTCCTCACTATTCTATGAAATAATGTGATAATAAAATGTAATGAGGACTCCATTGAGAGTGGATATTGTCTAGAGATGACAATATTCTTATTTAAACTCTCTACTATGTTTTGTCGTATTTTTACACGATCGTTGTATAATTAAGTTGTATTTGATTTATGTACCATGTATTTGGTGACTCAAGATGGGTGATGTATACCTATTTTGGGGGCGCCACAGCTTGGTATCAAAGCTTAGGATATGATCCCCGGCCGAGATGTGAGACAAGAACTAGGAGGGAGAGAGACGGGAATTCTTCGCTAGTATGACCTACCTAAGTTTATTTGGTATTTAATTGGCTGGTCGAGTATAGGGATAATATGTGATATGTCAATTAACCCTTGTTTTTGGCAAAGTTGTTTGAAAATGGCATCTAAAAATGTTGAGATCAAAGAATGAAGCACATGAGACCGCTGAGTCACCAACGATCAATACCTGTGATAATGTGCAACAAGAAGACAATAATCCTCGTGTAAATAACAACACCGATCGATGATGATGAACGATGAGATGTTTCAGAGGCTTTATGCAATTCATGCAACATCGTAAGAGAGACTCCTGCTCAAAATATAGTGTGGAAACAATGGCAACCCACTACTGGTCACCGCTAAGGCTTCAAGGAGCGGGACCATTGAGTTTTTGGGAAAGCCGTAAAACTTACTTAAGTGAGACGTGGTTAAAGCAGATCACCAAGATATTTGATGTCTTGGGATGCTCCGAGGAGCAAAAGGTTCCTTTGCCACCTTTTTATGTTACGCGTGGAAGAGGCAGACATCGTGGGAATCAGAAACGCACTCAAACTCGACGACTCAAGATGTCTTGGGAGAAGTTCCAAGAGTCGGGTTCAACGACAAGTACTTTCCCAAAGTATTTGGCTCACATGAAGGAGGTGGAGTTTATCAAGTTGGAGCAAAACAATATGACCGTGTCGCAAAGACGAGGCTAAATTTATGAGTTATCCCGATTTACATCCCATTTGGTCGATAATGAGGAGCGAATGACGTTAATGTTTCTAAGAGGTTTGAAACCCGATATACGCCAATACCTCATTTCTCACAAACTTTGTTTATATTCAGATGTTGTGAATAGGCTCGCTTATTGGAGCGATAATGAGTCAAAGACAACCAAAAGGCAACGCACCAACAACACGATAATAATCGCATCGGTGGCAACCACCATCTAACAATGATAACCATCGTGGAGGAAATTATCATGCCAAGAATGGTAACCACTTCTATGTGGTAATCATGGCCAAGATAATAGAAGTGGAAATTTCAAGAAGAGAAGATTCAACAATGATGGAAAGACGAAAGAAGACCAACACTCATTGTTAAGGAAGGAGAACGACCACCAATCAGATGTTACAAATGCGAGGGAGGGACACATCACCAAACCTGACGCAGTAGCCCAAAGCATGTTTTAATTGTGGAAAAGAAGGTCACCTAGCCCGATTTTGTCATGCACCAAAATCAAGTCCAAATTGGGACAAGGGCACCAAAGGCGATACTTGACAAAACAAAGTTTGTGGTTTCAGAGAGAGTTTTTCGTGACTTCTCAAAAAGCGAGTAACCCGAACGAAGTTAGTACACAAGTTAGTTAATTATAAATTTTTGTGAAGTCTATACCTTATTAGATACCCTTCTACCCATTCTTTTTATCTCTTGCTCATGCTCAACGCTTAAATTTGACTCTGAGAGAAATTAGATTTTGATTTATTGGTTGAAACTCGTTTAGAGAAACCTTCGTTACCTCCACTATTTATAAATCTTGTTTGATTCAAATCGACACTTTCACATTACCCGTCGATCTTATCTCTTTGAAAATACTTGCATTTGATGTGATTTTAGGAATCGATTGGTTAACTACTCATCATGCTTTTTGTAAGGTTGTTAGCTCATATATTCCTAACCAACCTATTATGCAAATTCAAGCAACCAAACCACTAAAGTCAATCATTGTCATATCAAGCCATAAGTAAAGAGCCCCGAAGCCTTTATCCGGTGACTTCCAAGTCTTGGAATACACCAAGCCGTACTTATCCATAGGGACGCCGTGTGAATGACGTGGAAAGTTGATAGTATCAATGTGACGTACTATCCAAGTCTTGGATGAGAGTCACAGCTTTGAATGATATTTCTATTGTTAATAAATTTCCTCACGATTCTCAAGACTTTTAGCCTACCCTAGAGCGTGAAATCGAATTTTGTATCGAATTCAAAGACAAAACCCATTTCTAAAACCCTTAAATATTTCTTCAACCAAACGAACGATAATGCGCCAAAGACGCTGGTTCGAGTCGTTGAAGATTACGACCATACCATTCAATATCATCGTGGAAGAGCAAACATGGTAGCCGACGCGCTGAGTAGGTAAGATCGTATAAGTTTACGAAAAGCGATGTTGTTAACACAAAAACCCATTTCAGATAACTTACAAATGATGAAGATAGAGTTAAAGACTCTAGGACCCACATGAAGATAACGAATATACGTATTAGAATCGACTTTAATCGATAAAGTTAAAGTCGCCAAGCTACACACACCAGAAAGTCGATGAATATGAAGAAGAAGGTTCAAGAGGGTGTTATTCTAGAAGCAAGAATCGATGTAAAGAGAGGAAATCTCAACCTCGATTTAATCGCCCATTTGAAATCCTCGATCGAGTAGGAACGCGGGCCTATAGACTCGCTTTTTACCGCCAAGTATGTCGCATGTTCATAACGCTTTTCACGATCGATGTTACGTAAATATGTGGACGACCAACCACATTATTAAATTAGAACTAGACGAGATAAGGTAAGATTTAATGTATGAGGAGATACATGTTAAAATCTTGGATAAGAAAGGATCATATTCGACACTCAAAGGTTATACCTCAAGAGTTAGAATCAAATGAAGTCAAGGTATCCTCACCTCTTCAAAGATACCAGTAACGCACGTAAATTTCGAGGGCAAAATTTCATAAGGAGGGAGATTGTGAGACCCCAAATTTTATGAATAAAGATTTAAATTTCTCAAATATATTTTTTTGAATATTATGGTGTGGATTTGATATAATGTTATAGTTGTGGGTAATATTTATAAATTTTGCAAAGTATGCAAGTTGTTATATAATATTCGATTGGCTCTGGGAATATTTTTTTTATCTGGGAATATCCGTATGACGACCAAGACAATCATTGGTGGACCCCACAATGTAAGTATTGTCGTAGTAAGAAAATGATGTAATTATCTTTTTATAAAAATAACTACGTAAAAGTGTTACCGTTAAAACCGCTGAACTACCCTAAGTAGTAAAAGTACAAGAATACGCTGTGGTTGCATAGTAGCACACTGTATTGATTATTGATGCTTACGTAAGAAGTCACTCGCTTATACTCAATTATTGCTACAAGAATTGCCGATCATATCTCTCATATTATTGATTCAATTATTGTCACAAAGATCATCTCAGATAATATATATATTATTAAATCAATAATTGAGACGACAAAGTTATTCATATTATTATTTGCAATATTGACAATGTCTAGAAGTTTCACAAGGAGAGGTTCGTCACCTAATCGCGCCAATAAGGAGAAATCCTTATATCGAAAGCCCCTCTTTCCTAGAACGACCCGTTGTTAAATATTGTGAGTTATAATATTAATGATGAATAAGTTCGTGTTGATTAAAGATGAAATTGATAGTTCCATTGTGTGGAATTATTAGTGTTAGTGAAAATTGACATTTATTTCGATAATAATTGATGTCCTGGAGGTTATATCGACCAATCCGTAAATTAACCTGATAAATGAGCAATTAATTGCTATTAATTCACATGATTATAACTATTTGTTCACATGTGTGTACTATTGATTCACATTCATTTACTATTAGGGGAGTGGTGCAAGATTGATAATACTTGTAATGACTAAGTTAAAAATGGAGGTATAGATGGAAGGTACTATACTCGTAATTCAGATTTTCACATGATTAGAACTATTGATTCACATGATTTACTATTGATTCACATGATTTACTATTAGGGAGGTGGTGCAAGTTTGATAATACTTGCAGGACTAAATTAAAAATGAAAGAAAAAAGAGGAAGGTATTATATCGTAATATTTTGAGCCCCAAAACGTGCAATTATCGAAACTATATTTTTCTATAAATAAGCTCATTCTTCCTTCATTTCTCACCAATTCACTAAAGCTACAAGAGCAATTATTATAGAGAGAAATTATAGAGAGAAAGAAGAAGAGAAGTCCTGCTACCTCACTATTCAAAGATCCAAATTTTCTTTTGAGGTAAGGGATATTATTATTATTCTTTCATTATTCATTCTTTAGTATTCATGAAGAGAGTTATTTTCTTTCAATACTGTAAGGGTTGTTATTCCATTCTTTATTATTATGTTGAATAACTCGTCTATGCTAAGTACCGCATACATGGTGAAATTCTTTTCGTTATTCCATTCTTTATTATTCTGTTGAATAACCTCGTCTTCATACACGCTGGTGGTTATTTATTCTTTATGCCGGTGAAATTTTGTTGTTATTCCATTCTTTATTATTATTCGTTGAATATCCCGCCATATTGTTCCATTCTTTATTACGAATGACCGGTTCTTTATTATTCCATTCTGAATATCCCGTCTGTGGCCTATCGCACGCATGGTGAATTCTTCGTATTCCATTCTTTATTAAATTATGGAATCGTTGGAATATCATGATCCTTTGTTATTCATTTTTTATTATAGTTACTATTTGCCGAGACGGCATATTATTTATATTCTATTATATTATTCACTTAGTATTAGGCAATTTTTCGAAATGAGTACTATTCACGAGTTACTACGCATGTGTTACACGGGTTACTATTCACCCGATTACTATTCACTCTAAGATAATTCACTCTCAGTATTCGGATACTTTTTCGTTTGGGTCAGTACTATTCACTGGATACTATTCAAAGTACTATTCATTCTCGAGGTACTATTCAATTAAAAAAAAATAAAGATTTTTCATGTCCAAATTATTTTTGGTACATGAATATTATTCTTGAATTTTACTCTACAAAGCAAAGATTCATGTCGATAATTTGGATGACGTTATTGATTTTTGGATAAATTAAATTATAAATCTTTAAAATTTATCCTTGAACTTGTTTTATTGAATTATTATGTCATTGTCATCATCCTCATGCTTATATTGTGATTAAAGTCATCTTTTGGCTTACGTGCATAGATGGACTTGGTATGATTATGACTGTGGATTATTTAGATAATCATGACCGTAATGTGACGTAATGATGTGGTAAAAGTCCTCATGGCCTCGTAGTTCATCGATGGATGCTTGTTGGTATGATTATGACTGTGGATTATTCTAAGATAATCATGACCATTGATGATTACATGAATATCCTCGCCGTAAGTGCGTGGATGATCGATGATGATATGGTTTATTTTATTGTCGAGTCTCAAACGATAAAGTTGATGAAAAACTTTTTAAATCATGTAAGATAGTAGATTTTATGCTCTACTTGACTCTTCTAATGGATTGCTTATTCACCGCAGCTTGTTGATCTAAAACTTGTTGTCTATTGTATTCTATCGCTTGTTATATTGTCAAGGCTAAGGATAATTTATTCGCATTATCTTAGTCATAATATTTTATCGGGCTAGTTGAGCTCACCCTTTCTTTTTCATCGTTCTCTTCGTGAAATGAGAATATAGTCGGGATTAGTCTGGAAATGGAGTGATGGGTCCAGATGGTTGTTTTAGTAGTCCTCACTATTCGTGAAATAATGTGATAATAAATGTAATGAGGACTCCATTGAGAGTGGATATTGTCTAGAATGACAATATTCTTGTTTAAACTCTTAGATTATGTTTTGTCATATTTTTACACGATCGTTGTATAATTAAGTTGTATTTGAATTTATGTACCATGTATTTGACGACTCAAGATGGGTGATGTATACCTATTTTGGGGGCGCCACAGCTTGGTATCAAAGCTTAGGATATGATCCCCGGGTCGAGATGTGAGACAAGAACTAGGAGGGAGAGACGGGAATTCTTCGCTAAGATGACCTACCTAAGTTTATTTGGTATTTAATTGGCTCACGTAGTATAGGGATAATATGTGATATGTCAATTAACCCTTGTTTTGTGAGGCGTTGTTTGAAAATGGCATCTAAAAATGTTGAGATAAGAATGAAGCACATGAGACCGCTGAGTCACCAACGATCAATACCTGTGATAATGTGCAACAAGAAGACAATAATCCTCGTGTAAATAACAACACCGATCAAATGATGAACGATGGATGTTCAGAGGCTTTATGCAATTCATGCAACATCAAAAGAGAGACTCTGCTCAAAATATAGTGTGGAAACAATGGCAACTCCACGGATGGTCACCGCTAAGCAGATCAAGGAGCTGGGACCACCGGAGTTTTTGGGAAAGCCGTAACCACTTAAAGCTTGAGACGGTTAAAGCAGCATCACCAAGATATTTGATGTCTTGGGATGCTCCGAGGAGCAAAGGTTCCCTTTGCCACCTTTTATGTTGCGTGAAGAGGCAGACATCGGGTGGGAATTATAAAACGCACTCAAATACCGACGCACTCAAGATGTCTTGGGAGAAGTTCCAAGAGTCGTTCAACGACAAGTACTTTCCCGAAAGTATTCGCATACATGAAGGAGGTGGAGTTTATCAAGTTGGAGCAAAACAATATGACCGTGTCGCAATACGAGGCTAAATTTCATGAGTTATCCCAATTTGCATCCCATTTGGTCGATAATGAGGAGCGAATGACGCGAAATGTTTCTAAGAGGTTTGAAACCCGATATACGCCAATACCTCATTTCTCACAAACTTTGTTTATATTCGATGTTGTGAATAGGCTCTCATTTATCGAGCGCCGATAATGAGTCAAGACAACCAAAAGGCAACGACCAACAACACGATAATAATCGCATCGGTGGCAACACCATCAAAACAATGATAACCATCGTGGAGGAAATTATCATGCCAAGAATGGTAACCACTCTATGGTAATCATGGCCAAGATAATAGAAGTGGAAATTTCAAGAAGAGAAGATTCAATAATGATGGAAAGACGCCAAGACCAAACACCATTGTTAAAAGGAGAAGAACCACCACCAATCAGATGTTATAAATGCGAAATGGAGGGACACATCACCAAACCTGCACGCAGCAGCAAATCCAAAGCATGTTTTAATTGTGGAAAAGAAGGTCACCTAGCCCGATTTTGTCGTGCGCACCAAAGTCAAGTCCAATGGGACAGTGGCACCAAAGTGACACGGACAAAACAAAGTCAGGTTTCAGAAGAGCATTTTTGACTTCAAAAAGCTTAGTAACCCAAACGAAGTTAGTACGGGTTAGTTAATTATAAATTTTGTGAAGTCTATACCTTATTAGATACCTGCTCTACCCATTCTTTTATCTCTCGCTTGTGCTCAACGCTTAAATTTGACTCAGAGAAATTAGACTTTGACTTATCTGTTGAAACTTCGCTAAGAGAAACCTTCGTTATCCACTATTTATAAATCTTGTTTGATTCAAATCGACACTTTCACGCTAATTCGCCGATCTTATCTCTTTGAAAATACTTGCATTTGATGTGATTTTAGGAATCGATCGTTAACTACTCATCATGCTTTTTGTAAGGTTGTTAGCTTTCATATTCTTAACCAACCTATCATGCAAATTCAAGCAACCAAACCCTAAAGTCAATCATTGTCATATCAAGCCATAAGTAAAGAGCCCCGAGCCTTTATCTGGTGACTTCCAAGTCTTGGAATACACCAAGTTTAATATTTATAGGGGACGCCGTGAATAACAATGGCAAGTTGATAGGTATCAATGTGACGTACTATCCAAGTCTTGGATGAGAGTCACAGCTTTGAATGATATTTCTATTGTTAATAAATTTCCCGACGTATTCTGAAGACTTCTTAGCCTACCCCAGAAAGCGTGAAATCGAATTTTGTATCGAATTTCAAAGACAAAACCCATTTCTAAAACCCTTAAATATTTCTTCAACCAAAACGAACGATAACGCGCCAAAGACGCTGGCTCGAAATGTTGAAGATTACGACCATACCATTCAATATCATCGTGGAAGAGCGAAAATGGTAGTAGACGACGCTGAGTAGAAGATCGTATGCGTTTACGAAAAGCGATGTTGTTAACACAAAAACCCATTTCAGATAACTTATAAATGATGAAGATAGAGTTAAAGACTCTAGGACCCAATGGAAGATAACAAATATACGATTAGAATCGATTTTAATCGATAAAGTTAAATCGCCAAGCTACACACCCAGAGTCGATGAAATGAAGAAGAAGGTTCAAGAGGGTGTTATTCTAGAAGCAAGAATCGATGAAGAGAGGAAATCTCAACCCTCGATTTAATTCGCCCATTTGAAATCCTCGATCGAGTAGGAACTCGTGGGCCTATAGACTCGCTTTTACCGCCAAGTATGTCGCATGTTCATAACATTTTTTCACGATCGATGTTACGTAAATATGTGGATGACCCAACCACATTATTAAATTAGAACTAGACGAGATAGCGTAAGATTTAACGTATGAGGAGATACATGTTAAAATCTTCGATAAGAAGGATCATATTCAACACTCAAAGGTTATACCTCAAGAGTTAGAATCAAATGAAGTCAAGGTATTCTCATCATCTTCTAAGATACCGTGTAACGACGTAAATTTTGAGGGCTTAAATTTCATAAGGAGGGGAGATTGTGAGACCCCAAATTTTATGAATAAAGATTTAAATTTCTAAATATTTTTTTGAATATTATGGTGTGGATTTGATATAATGTTATAGTTGTGGGTAATATTTATAAATTTTGCAAAGTATGCAAGTTGTTATATAATATCGATTGGCTTGGGAATATTCTTTTGTTTGGGAATATCCGTGACGACCAACACAATCATTGGTGGACCCCACAACTAAGTATTGTCAGATAGTAAAAAATGATGTAATTATCTTTTATAAAAATAATCTACGAAAAGTGTTACCGTTAAAACCGCTGAACTACCCTAGTAGTAAAAGTACAAGAATACGCTATGGTTGCATAAGATCACACTATATTGATTATCGATGCTTACGTAAGAAGTCACTCGCTTATACTCAATTATTGCTACAAGAATTGTCGCGATCATATCTCTCATATTATCGATTCAATTATTGTCACAAGATCATCTCGTATAATATGTTATATTATTAAATCAATAATTGAGACGCATAAAGTTATTCATATTATTATTTGCAATATCGACAATGTCTAGAAGTTCTCACAAGGAGAGGTTTGGTCACCTAATCATACGCCAATAAGGAGAAACTTTATCTGAAAAGCCCCTCTTTCTCGGGAACGAATTCGTTGTTAAATATTGTGAGTTATAATATTAATGATGAATAAGTTCGTGTTGATTAAAGATGAAATTGATAGTTCCATTATGTTAGAATTATTAGTGTTAGTGAAAATCACATTTATTTCGATAATAATTGATGTTCGAGGTTATATCGACCAATCCAGTAATTAACCTGGATAAATGAGCAATTAATTGCTATTAATTCACATGATTATAACTATTTGTTCACATGTGTACTATTGATTCACATTCATTTACTATTAGGGGAGTTGGTGCAAGATTGATAATACTTGTATGACTAAGTTAAAATGGAGGTATGTATGGAGGTACTATATCGTAATTATTTTTTTCACATGATTAGAACTATTGATTCACATGATTTACTATTGATTCACATGATTTACTATTAGGGGAGGTGGGTAAGTTTGATAATACTATGTGACTAAATTAAAAATGAAGAAAAGAGGAAGGTATTATAATCGTAATATTTTGAGCCCCAAAACGTGCAATTATCGAAACTATATTTTCCTATAAATAGAAGCTCATTCTTCCTTCATTTTCACCAATTCACTAAAGCTATAGAGCAATTATTATAGAGAGAAATTATAGAGAGAAAGAAGAAAGAGAAGTCGCTACCTCACTATTCCAAGATCTAATCTTCTTTTCGAGGTAAGGGATATTATTATTTAGTAGGGGCATTATTCTTTAGTATTCATGAAGAGAGTTATTTTCTTTTCAATACTCATAAGTGGTTGTTATTCCATTCTTTATTATTATGTTGAATAACCTGTCATGCCAAGCACCGCATACATGGTGAAATTCTTCTATTATTCCATTCTTTATTATTCGTTGAATAACTCGTCTGTGCGCGGTCTATCGATGCCCGGTGAATTTCGTTGTTATTCCATTCTTTATTATTTCGTTGAATATCCTGTCTATGCGTAATTACGCATGACCGGTTCCATTCTTTATTATTCTATCGAATATCTCGTTCGTGTGCCTATCGATTACGTGAATTCTTAATTCCGTTCCGCTTTTTTATTATTCGTTGAATATCATTTTCTTTTCGCATTTTTTATTAGTTACTATTCACCCGCTATTATTTACTCTAGTATTATTCACTTATGTATTCTTTGGCAATTTTCACCTGAGTATTATTCATTTAGTTACTATGATATTCGGCAATCTTTGTTACGTATTATTCACCGATTACTATTCACTCTAGTATAATTCACCAGTATTCGGACACTTTTTTTGTATTCAGTACTATTCATGTGGTACTATTCCCAAAGTACTATTCAAATTAATACTATTCACCGTAAAAATATATTTCTTTTTTGTCCAAATTATTTTGGTATATGAATATTATTCTTGAATTTTACTCTACAAAGCAAAGATCATGTCGATAATTTGACGTTATTGATTTTTCGGATAAATTAAATTATAAATCTTTAAAATTTATCCTTGAACTTGTTTTATTGAATTATTATGTCATTGTCATCATCCTCATGCTTATATTGTGATTAAAGTCATCTTCGCTTACGTGCATAGATGGACTTGGTATGATTATGACTGTGGATTTTTCAGAAGATAATCATGATCGTAATGTGACTTAATGATGTGGTAAAAGTCCTCATCGGGGCCCGTAGTTCATCGATGGACGCTTGTTAGTATGATTATAACCGTGGATTATTCTAAGATAATCATGACCATTGATGATTACATGAATATCCTCGCCGTGGAAAAGTGGAAGATTCGATGATGGTTTATTTATTGTCGAAGTCTCAATGATAAAATTGATGAAAACATTTTAAATCATGTAAGATAGTAGATATTATGTTCTACTCGACTCTTCTAATGGATTGCTTATTCACCGCAATTAAACTAAAATGTCTATTATATTTTATCGCTTAATATCATTCAAGGCTAATGATAATTTATTCTCGCATTATCTTAGTCAAAATATTTCATCGGGCTAGTTGAGCTCACCCTTTTCTTTCACTATTCTCTTCGTAAAATGAGAATATACCTGGACCTCGGCTCTGGGAAACGGATTGATTTGGTCCAGATGGTTGTTTTAGTAGTCCCTCATTATTCGTGAAATAATGTGATAATAAATGTAATGAGGACTCCATCGAGAGTGGATATTGTCTAGTAAGGCAATATTCTTGTTTAAACTCTCCTATTATGTTTTGTCGTATTTTTACACGACACGCATTGTATAAAGAAGTTTGTATTTGATTTATGTACCATGTATTCATGACTAAGACGGGTGATGTATACCGTTGGGAAGGCCACAACAGCCATATACACAAAATACTTATCTCAAGGCTTGAAAGACCTATAATCACAATAGCGGTCTCACAATTAGCATAATAATTAATAACACACATCACTGTATTCTACAGTCAAACTTCTCCTAAGTACATTGCCACATAGCCACATCACTTATCAAGTCTAACTAGTTCGGTCTGGTTGGACTTCGATCTATTCTCGGTGTTCTGGTCACCCTATCTAATAATTAATACAGCTATTGTCAATTAAATTCGATTTCAAAGCTCCACTATTACATTAGATAAGTCATATATCCTTTCTAATATTTTTTCGTAAGCTTTTAATAATTTATCATACAATTATTATAATTTATAATAATTTTTAAACAATGAAATCATTTTAAATGATTTAATCATCAAATAATCTTACCATCATTAATATTTAATAATATAAAAATTTTAATAACATATTTGTTAAAATATTAAAGTTATTATCAATAACTTAAAATATTTTTAAATCATCAATATTCTACTTTAAATGATTTTTAAAATAATTAAATCATTTTTAAATCAACACCATTAATATTTAAATATTAATGAAATTATCATTCATATATTAAAAGTCGTTAATTATAACTTAAAATATTTTTAAATTATTTTTCTCATTTTTAAATAATTTTAAATCAATAAAATCAATTTTCTATCATTTATTTAATATAATAGTTAAATAAATCTAATATCATTAATATTAATTTATCAATGAGAATTCTCCAAAATATTAAAATTATATTTTATAATTCAAAATATTTTCTAACACTTTATTCTCGCTAATATAATTTTTAAATCAATAAAATCATTTTTAACTTATTTATTTAATTTAATAATTAAATAAATCTAATATCATTAATATTAAATTATTAATAAAAATTTCTAAAAATATTAAAATTACCTTTTATAATTCAAAATATTTTTAAACACTTTTATTCTTATTTAAAATTATTTTTATAATATTAAAATTATTTTTCTCTAATTTATTTAATATACTAATTAAATAAATTAAATATCATTTTTATTTAAATAATTATAATTATTAATGAAAAATATTCCAAATTCTCAAAATTATTTTTCATAACTTAAAATAATTTTTAAAACCATTTTTGGTAAATTTTATAATTTATTTCCTATTTTTAAATATTTTCCAGAAATTCAAAAAAAAAATATATTAAAAACCGTCGTTATAGGCCTTTAGCGACACTTTCTTCGGCTGCCTTAGGTGTTCTTTGAGCCTTAAGAACAATGCCGCACCGGGCCTCAAAGCACGTTGATCGGGCTATAATTCTCGCTTCAAACTGCTTTTAGTTTGTTTAAACATTGATTATGTAGTGTTTATGTAACACTACAAAAATCAATTATCAATTTGTTCATACAACAACACAACATGAAGATCTGAGCTCATCAAGTTCTTGTCAGAACGTTTCTGGGTTTTCCCAGAAACCCAAAGCAATTCGAGCGGACACTTTCAAGATTAATTTTCTATAAGTTCCAAATATGATTCATGTAATATAATGGTTCCTATATGAAGTCCTTATGTCATAGAACATTCACAAAGCAATATATCGCTTTAACAACAAATGATCCACAAACCATGACTCTGGCCAACCCCTCGCCGAGGGTCGTTTCATCCGCTCGAAATTCCGTAAAACAGCCTATCACGGTCGAGTAGCTACTTTAACCACTTGCTACATTCTATCTGTTTACTCTTTGAATGTTCTAAAAGCACTAATCTATAGTCCAGTCAACAAGCTACAAAGTGGTTACAAATACACCATCAAACGACATCCAATCTGTCAGATCTGGGCCGTTTAAAAGGTTGTCGACACTGGTTTTATACTTTCCGGTTGCCTCAGACGGTCTTGGCCATACCCTAACAACGGGTTTTCAATTGCTTATATCTTATAATCTTGATATCCAATGACCTCGATTTCACTTCAAGATCAAAGACAACATAACAAGCTATGCATTCCAACTTTAAAACAACAAAATCATTAATCTAGCAAGGATCTGTGGCTACCGATATTCTATTGTCGCATTCACATTTTAAGTTTTCAAGAATGCTTTTGAAAATAATCATTTTAAGGCACTTTGATGCTATGGATCCATGATGGATCAACATAGATCAACTAAAAACATCATATAACACCTGATTAAACACTTAAACACAAAAGTTTTACAAGCATACAAGATCAAAGGGCTAGTTAGGGTTTATACCTTTCTAATGCAAAGCTTCGATCTTAGATCTAATGAACTGATATTGATGATCTAGAAGGTGTTTTAGTGATTGATATTCTTGCTATATTCGGAGGTTTGGTTGAGAGAATGAGTTGCTGAGAGCTTGTATAAAAAATGGGCAAGTTATGTGATTTTCTCTCTCCCAAATCTATATATATGCTAATAGATTACTTAGATCTGATATAAGAAAATGATTTTAATGGCATACTTGACATTTTCCAAACCCTTAGGGTTTAACCCTAAGGTTCTAACCCTTAGGTTTTAAAACTTTAGTTTCTAAAATTTCCAAATTAGGGTTTTAATTAGAAAATTTAAAATTTCTAAATCACAATTAGGGATTCCTAATTGTTAGGTTTCCTAATCATATTTAAGTTTAATAAACACATTAGTTTGCCAATTAAGATTGTGGGTTTCAATTAGGGTTTTAGGATTCTCGAATTTGAAATTGTAGGTTTCGTCAGATAATTAGGGTTTCTAAATCTGCTGCTAGGGTTTCTAATCTCCTATTAGGTTTATTAATTTTAAACCTTATCCTAACAATCATCGATCAAAATTTTATATAAGATAAACACATACTTATCAATATAATTATTTTGATTATATTTTCTATCAAATCCCTATCCGTAATTTAGGGTTAGGGTTTCTAAAGTTGTTAAGATAACTCTACTTAATTTCTCACCAATGTAATAAATCGACTAATTTCTAGACTCGTATCACGTATACACAAAGATAATATTAACAAATAATATTAAATAAAAAAAATTTATTCATAAAATTTGAATTATTCAAATCTCTTGCTTATTACATTCACCCTTCCTTAAAAGGATTCCGCCCCTAATCACCGCTTTCTTATTCTCTATAATCTTTAAAGTCGATTATCAATTCATTTTTTTATCAACGCAATACTAAATTGTGTCTCAAATTCTAACCCGTGATTGGATCTATAAATAAAAACAAATCACATTAATATCTCGACTCTATATTACTTCAGGTAATTTAAGTATTAAATGAAATCGCTATCTCGTCACACCTCCCGAGAAGCCATCGTGGTCCTCGCTACCGGCCATGTTAAATGTACGGTGGTTGATCTTCCCGATCGCAGTGTGTCCTCGAATTGCCAAGGTTCCACCATCGGGTCCTTGTCGACACTTTCCTTCTTCGCATTCCTCTTGGACAGCTTTTGAACCATATGATCAACGATCCACAGCAAAGCAACCTCAGATCTTCTTTCGATTGGGACAATTGAGTGACATGTGCCCTTCTTGGCTGCAGTTATAGCAAACTCCTTTCTTCTTCAAACAAACTCTCGAATGGTTCTTCCCACAAATTGCACATGGTTCCTTCCCTTTTCTATTCTCTTTAGTCTTGCTACCCGATTGAGTATTCTCACTCCACTTTCTCTTATTCGGATTACTACCACCACTACTTCCTCTGTCATTTGTCTTCTTCTTCTTCTCCTAATGAAATCGAGATGCAGCTTCGCTCCCTCCTTCAGCAATTAAAGCTTTCTCCAATAAAGCCGCTGAACGATTGATCTCGCAATATTGCTACCATTTTATCAATATCCCCTGGCTTCACCATTCTAAATCTTCTCGCTTTTCTTTCTTCTGTGTCCACCTGATGAGGTGCAAATCTCGCTAATTCATTGAATTTAGCCGCATATTCAGATACCGACATGTTCTCCTGCTTAAGTTCTAAGAACTTAACTTCTACCCGAGCTTGTAAATGAGAAGTAGTTCTCAAAGAACAGTTCCTTGAATCTTGTCCACGTCACCACCGCTGTACCAGCTCTCACCTGATTAGTCTCCCACCAGTAATTGGCTTCTCCCTTCATCAAGTATGTTGCAAAAGCTTTCTTTTGCTCCTCCGCTACTCTGGCGATAATGAATGTTTTCTCCATCTCCTCACCCAAGTTTGGGCTTCAATCAGATCCGTGGTCCCCTTAAATTCAGGTGGTCCTACCGCTTTAAAGTCTTTAAAATTTGCCAACTGTTTACCGGCCGATTCTCGCTTCTTCCTCTCAGAATGGAGCTCTATTTTCCATAGCTTGGGCAAAGATATCTATTTAAATTCGTGATTGGGTCCGCTTGACCTCCTTCGTTATTCATCGACTATTCTTCTCGCTGGTTTAGATTCATTGCTTAAAGTGGCATGATCCGATTTAAATAAAATCTTATATTAATTTTCTTTTCTATTCAAATTCTTAACACAATAAGAATTCAAATATAGTTCTCTATATAACCGTGATATTTATTCAAATAAGACATAGTACATTTAGTACTTTACCCATATTACTATCCCTTTTTAAAATAATTTTAGGATTAACATACACAACTTTACAAAACAAGTTGCAATTCTCCAACTTTACACAAAAGTTGCCATTTACCAATTTCACGTATCTATTCCCAGTTCATCAAACTTACCACACTTATGAGTTCAGAAACTTGCCACAATTATGTGAGTGTATGAACTTATCCTAGTCAGACCTTTGGCGTCCATTCGTTTTAAGAACTTACCATAAGTATGAGTCATGAACTTATCATAAGTATGAGTTTTAAGAACTCACAAATTAATTTTAATCTTATATTCATATAAAAAATAAAGATTTCATTCATACCAACATATATATTTACATATGCTTATACATCATTCTCGATATTACAACACTTAATATCATAACCTTCTTCTTGCTGAGACACTTGTTGAATCCGTGACCCATTCTACCACATGAAAAACACTTCCTTAAATTCGGCTTAGGACAATGCACACATTTTTCCACATCATGCATTCTCCCACGTGGGTCTTTCCACACTTACTGCAAGCTTGTCTCTTCTTCGGGTTTGAATTTTCAGAATTATCGCTGTCTTTGTCCCTTTTTCTTTTATTCTTGCTCTTCTTCACGGGTACCTTCGTGCATTTATCCACCACCTTCACCGCCTTCATTCTCGCCCACCTGCCCTTTAGCTCGCTCCGTTTCTTCACCATTTTATGTAACGCCGCCTGCTTTTCCATAACTCCTCCAAGAGAAATACTTTACTCTGGAGTTCCTGGACTTTTGTAGATAGTCAATCTTGTTCTCCAACTTTGATCTTATTCTTTAACTCTACCTTAGCTTCTTCAGACGTCGCCTCTTCATCACCACTTAAATACATCTCGGGATAATCATCACGATCACTCCTGAGATTGATCATAAGTTCATCTTTTCCCACCTCCTCTTCATCGACTCGCTTTATGGGCCAGACCCTCTAAGCATCGGCATCAAAAGTGCGACAGCCTACCGGCATCTCCGTATTCATCTTATCTTCTCCCGACATCCTACAATAAGTTTAAACAACTTGATTAGTACTTCACTAGTACAAACTTCTCACATTATGAGTCCACATATCTCACTATCGATATACTTCAGCAATCCCTCACTTAGTACTCTAAATGAGTTTTCTAGATTTCGCTTATGGTTATAATCCTAAAGTTTTCCCCATCCCACTTAAGTTTTATAACCTACAGCTTTGATACCAACCTGTGACGCCCCCAAATTCAGGTTACCTGACACCCGAGTTTGGTGTTCACGATCCACAATATAATACCATCTAACTACCCATTCATATTAAAATAGTAATACATATCACATTAACATATGTTGTTAATACATTAGTCCTAGGTCCGCTAACCTTAACATTACAAACATACCCCTTAGATATATAAAAAGGGTTTACAAACAACATAATAAATATGTTAATCATAACTAATTTATCACGATGCCTTTTCCTTTATTCTTCTTCACAACACCTTTCTCGCACTTCATTCCCTAAATTTAAAAGTTTTATTACAAGGGTGAGCAACAAGTTTGCTTCGCAAGTTAAGACATAAGATAAATGTATAGGAATAAATAACAGGTCTTCTCGCATTCTACGCAACAATAATATGATAATGAAAGAGTACAACACTTTCAAGGTTTTCTATGATATTCAAATGAATAATCAAGAATTAATTCTATTTAAATAGTAAAGTGGAATGTTTTTCAGATTTATGCCGAGCGTATCCATCGATCTTGAACTTCTTCTCGAGTAACTATCAAAGATTTGACTTTGATATACCCAGGTGTATCAGATAACCATAAAGATTAAATCATACCCCTCTGTAAGTATATAAAGTGATCAGCTTTATTATACCCTATATTATGCATAATACTTAATCGCGCACAAAGGCCGAATATACGACCAATAAAATGTTCCCTTTATATAAAAGGTTGTTCTTCTCAGTCTCAGAATCAAGATTTGATTTAACAATGAAATACTTTAATATTTTTAGAGAACTTTTATTAATAATTTAATATTAATGATATTATCATTTTAAGGCACTTTGATGTTATGGATCCATGATGGATCAACATAGATCAACTAAAAACATCATATAACACCTGATTAAACACTTAAACACAAAAGTTTTACAAGCATACAAGATCAAAGGGCTAGCTAGGGTTTATACCTTTCTAATGCAAAGCTTTGATCTTAGATCTAATGAACTGATATTGATGATCTAGAAGGTGCTTTTAAATGATCTGATATTTTGCTATATTCTGGAGGTTTGGTCGAGAGAATGAGATGGTGAGAGCTTGTATGAAAAAAATGGGTGTTATGTGATTTTCTCTCCCAAATCTATATATATGATAATGGGTTGCTTAGATCTGATATAAAAAACTGATATTGTTGGAGATTTATGTCAAAAAGTTAAGATAGTGGTTAAAGGTCTTGGCAAATATTGCAAGTTACATAATAAAGAATATAAAAAGGGCATTTTTGTCATTTGCAAAATGATTTTAATGGCATACTTGACATTTTCCAAACCCTTAGGGTTTAACCTTAAGGTTCTAACCCTTAGGTTTTAAAACTTTAGTTTCTAAAATTTCCAAATTAGGGTTTTAATTAGAAAATTTAAAATTTCTAAATCATAATTAGGGTTTTCTAATTAAGTTAGGGTTTCCTAATCATATTTAAGTTTAAAAAACACATTAGGCTTGTCAATTAAGATTATGGTTTCCTAATTAGAGTTTTAGGATTCCCAAATTTGAAATTAGGGTTTCCCGTCGTACAATTAGGGTTTCTAACTGCGCATTAGGGTTTTTAATCCTAAGATTAGATTTCTAATCTCCTATTAGGGTTTATTAATTTTAAACCTTATCCGATCAATCATTGATCAAAAATTTTATATAGTATAAACACATACTTATCAATATAATTATTTTGATTATATTTTCTATCAAATCCCTATCCAGAACTCTACTCTAAAGATGTTAAGCACAACTCTACTCTAATTTCTCAGTCAATACACAAATTGACTAATTCTCGAGACTCTTATCACAAATACACATTATAATATTAATAAATAATATTAAATAAAAAAATTTATTCAGAAATTTGAATTATTCAAAATCCCAAGTTATTACATTAACTTAAAGACAATGTAATATATGATTTAGTTATCCCCTTAAGATAAAATCAAGATTATAAATCAAACAACAATTATAAAGATATATAAAGCTTAAAGAGACTGAAAGTAAATGACACAGTAATTTTAAGTGGATCAGAGCACTCAAGACTCCTAGTCCATTCTTCTACTTCATGAGTAGAAAATCCACTTAAGATGTTGGTATAATCTTCGAATTATTGAGATTCCTTCAAGACCAGCAGTCTTGGAAAGCTAGTTTACAAAGAACTCTTCAAGCCCAGCAGACTTGGAACGTTAGTACACTAAGTACTCTTCAAACCTTAAGCATGTTTGGCAGCTCTACAATTAGTGTAGCTGAGGTTATTATTGTTGTTCTATTAAGTTGCCTTATACCCAAGTTCTGATAAACTTAGTAGAGAAGCAAGATATGGCTGAATCGTGGAGTAAAGATTTGTCAGATGATCTGTGATCTTTTTAGTTCTTGTTTCTTGCTTATTCGACATCTTTAATCCGATGGCCTTATATAAGTTTTGAAATCATCTCGCCGAGAGGCTTCCGCTTGATCATTTAATGCTTCAGGCATACTAAGTACTTTGATATTGACATTTTGATGATGTGAGAGCTTCTTTTTGAATTGCCTGACACAGCAGTCTACTTTCTCACCTAACACCCTCCGAGACATCACTATCGTAAAACTATTTGGTAGATACTTTTTCTTCTTTTCGATTCTTCGATTCAACCAAGGTTGTTTCAGCGAGAGTATTGGTTTTCAATCATATCAACATTCAAGTGTCACTTGATGATGTCAAACATTTTCATCGATTTTGATGCTTATCGATGAGTATTACGATCGTAGTCGATGATGATAAGAGTCAGACTCTATGATTCTCGCTTATCTTTGACAACGCCGCGCATCACGCATTTTAATGCTTTGAGAACTCTATGATTTAGGTCAAGGCTTCACGATTTTGTTCTTCGTTGACACGCAATGCTTAAACCGCTTTCACGCTTTCGAGCAGTTTCGCTTTCAAAGACACTCACGATTCCGCTTCCGTAATCTCCACGATTTTGTACTGCCTTTCTATTACAACTCATAAGATTATCCTAACATAATTGATCTTTCTATTAAAGAGATTTTACAGAAAGATAACCATTAAGCTCAGATCAACTTAACAACTTTGATCTTTAATCTAAGTCTTTGCGCATATGATCTAATAAGGACTTTACAGATTTTGGAAAGGCATTCTTATGTATATTTTCCAACATCAAATTTAAATATGCAATTCCCAACAGGATCCATGATATGGGGTCGAAAAAGAAACTAAGAATGAGAAGAGTGAGATGTTTTTTTTAAGGTGGGGATTGATATGAGAAAATTAGAATTTATAGGAAAATTTTGTTGTTCAAAGGGTATAAAAATTGATGCTCCAACGACTATTTTCTTGACACAAAATATATTAATGGTGGGCTTTTATTCATCTCAACGGCTCTTTTACAATTTCAAGGCTCATTTTCAATTTCAACCGCCCCCTTCCGACAACTCCAACAAGTTCCACGGCTATAAAGATTTTTACATTATTGGGCCCCACGATTTGACAATGTTAAACTTCATGTTGCAGTTAACAAAGAAATAAAATTTTGACACATGGGACCCACCACTAACCTCCTCCCTAACATATACAATGCAACATTTTTTTACTTTAAGATAAGAATCTGACACAAAATACTTTATTAACATATACAATGGAGATGCTCTAATAGTCATGATAAAGAGTTAACAGTCACATACCAACTTGGATATCCAGAATTAGAGTAATATATTTTGTGCCTTTGCCATAATTGAAACATCTTAATAGCAGAGAAAAGAAGAAGCAAAATGCGATTTCCGTAATAGCGACCAGCAAAATGTCTGCCATTACCCATATAGAATCTATTGAAACTATGTAGACGGCTTTTCCTGAGTTTTTGGATAACATGTTTGAAAGGATACACACGATTTCGTTCCTACAAGACAAATGCATGGAAACAAACAAAATAATATGATATAGTTTTATATATTTGTAAATTATAGTACAAACACAAATTTTGAATTCTATTATTATTGTTGATCCAGGCCTTGATATGATGTACTTTTAATTTTATTCATGAAATTATGATCTTGCACTAAACACTTGATTGCTAACACATTAACAATTGAAACCAAACAATTAAATTCAAAGTTAAGTTACAACTATAACATAGATAAATTTCACACAAAAAATAATAATGATAATATTCAACATAAAAACAATATAATTAATTAATTTAATAATATGTACTGTTTTGTATACACTACATGTAAATTTATTAATGATTATTTTATGATAATTGATATTTTTACATAAAAATTTAATATTTTCACATAATTTTTTTTATATAAATCGTGAGTAAATCTTATTTTCATAAATTTATGTAAAATTATCATTTTAAGACGTGAAAATATTACTTTCTTATTTTATACTCCATTTTATACTATACTTTATAACTATTGGAAAATGCCACTAGTGGCAGACAGTAAAGGTGCTGACTCCATGAGTCATAGTCCGTACAGATAACACCAACTCAAAAAAAATTAAGTAAGCTATTAATTTAGTGACAGAGAAGCAATACCAAACTTATAAAGTGGTCAAACCGAAATAAAGAGAAAGGACAGAGAACGAGAAAGGAAGAGGAACGACGAAGAAGCGGCGAAGCAGCATCACACACTAGGAGAGAAAGAGGAGAGGAGGAGAGAAGGAGACTACTGTAGTTTGTAGTTTCGTCGCTTTCCGTTGGAGCGTCAGTCTAAGAAGTCGATCGCCAACTAGGGTTAATATTTTCCCTTTTTTGCTTTTGAAGTGTCGATTTGTGCTCTTCTGCTGGGGATTCGACTTAAATTAAGGTTAGTAAATTAAATTAAATTAGTTAGATTTGTAATTAAAAATAACAACAAAATTTAGTGTCGTGTAGGATTGCCCAGTCTGCCTAGCCATTTAATCGCCCGCCCAGCCTCGCCTAGAACTCGTTTTTTAGCGCCTAGGCTAAAATTAGGAAGGTTGGGCTGGCGGCCGCCCAGCCCGATTTTTACAACACTAACAATAGTAGTTGTTGATTTATGAGTTTTTTTAATGATGACAACATATGTAAGATATTAAGTATGGGGGAAGAAAATGTGTTAAGTGTCATCACATGGTTATGTCTATAGGATTTCACTTAGGAAATCAAACGTAAGAATTTCTTGCTTATTTAATTAATTTCAAGACAATTTCATTGTGCTAGAAATTATTTTAAAAAGAATATTTCATATTATTAAAAGTTTCCTATCTTATTATTTTTGGAAGCCTAGTTAATTTTTTTATTTCAAAGAACTGTTATTTCAAATTCAAATCTTAGAAGCCTCTTTTGGAAACCGAATCAATTATGTTCTTATTCCTTAGAGTTGAATTTTCAAATTCTTAAGATGGGAAGTCATTTTGGAAACAAAATCAATTTGAAAATCTCAGCCTTGTTTTACAAAGTGAAAAGATCTTTTCTTAAGTTGATTTAATACTGCTGATTTTTTTCTAAATTATTTTCCCTTGTATTCAGCAGTTTAGTTGTTAAAATTCAAATCCTTTCCTTCTAAGTTTTGTCATATCTTTCCTTGGGATTTTGAATTTATGGAGGTTGTTTCTGTCGTTGCAATCTATCTCTATATATATCATTCTTGGCAAAAAGCTTACATCCAACGAATTGAAAAATCATTCTTAATAGTGCTCCTATTGAAATACTTCTATGTACATGGACTTCAGGACTTACACACATGAATTTTCTCAAGCCTTATCTCGTGCTTTTGAGATGGGTGGCACACATGCTGAGTTTCCAACTTTTGGCTCCAGCAACACCTATCCTCTGCCTGACACACCTCCCAAGCATGACGAGGCAGGAGATAACGACAATTCCAATTTGGGAGTTCCCTTAACCCTTATCTCCAATGAGGACATTGTTTATTATAAGTTTGGGGGTATTGGGTTCATAGTAGTGTAGTTTGCATTTCATAGTAAGTTTAGTTACATTTTTAGTGTAAATTCATTTAGTTCATATAGTTACAGTTTAGTTTAATTTAGTAATGTTTTTGTTATTTCATATTTGTTATTTTATTGCATTCAATTTCATTATAGCATTGCATGAATCCTATCATCTTGTTTGTTTGAAATCTATATTGGCCTATGATGAAATTGGAATTGCTTGATTGTTTAATAATGTGGATAACTTAGACTTGGTTATGATGTTATATTGTAATGTGAATCCTAATCTGTTTGAAATTGATTTAACCGGATAGAACTTTTAAGTAGCTGTTTTGATTTGCTTAATCTAAATATTCAGATAATTGTCTTCTAGTGGGAGATTAAAGTTTAAATAACAGAAATTCAAAGAATGGGAAATGTAATCAAAGATAACGCAAAGACTTGAGTTTGAGGGAAAACCTTGGAGTAATAAGGCTAATAATGCATAAATGCTTGGCTAGTCTAGTTCCGTGGCCTTTGATGCTTGAGTAAGTACGCCCTAGGGGATGTCTCTACACCTAGCGCTCTAAAGCCGCTTGGTTTGGGAGTCATTGGTCGAAACCTAGCTACATAGGTATCATTGAAAAGCCTAAAAGGGCTAGTTACTGTGTAGTCAGGTATGAACACGGGAATGTGCAAATAGTTCCCTCGTGATTGAATAAAAAGCTTAATAAACTCTAAGTTGAACCTTAGCTTAGTTAATGTGAAGTCACAAATTGAATTTATTTTATTCGATGCCTTTCGAAGTTAGAACTATAATCTTCCATCTAAGAAGCGTGACATGTGAATATTTGTATCATAAAAAGTTTAATGGTTGCTAAGAACACAACACACTATATCAAGAATAATGTGTTTTGATTTGCAAAATGATACGGGCTTATCGACTATTTTCGCTTCGATGCTATGTTTAATGATAAATGTGATTCTCCGAGGCATTTCATTCGATATCATACTTAATCGATATGGATTCAGAGGTATGTAGTAGTAGATCGCATATTACTTAGCTTTTGCATTTCTTTTTATCTGTTGTCGAGGGAAAGCAACGGCTTAAGTTTTTTGGGTATTTGATAAGAGGTTTTATACCTACTTATTGGATACTAACCGCTATAATTGTTGCTTAATCCCATTTGTTTAAGTTGCTTTTCATGCATTTCTTTCCATTTTGTAGATTTATGTTCTGAACTTGTTCTATGGCATCTTTCTTCAAAAGGATGGCAAGTTAGCATGATATGAATGAAACTTGGCTCAGGGGAGCAAAAGAGCCAAAACATGATGTAAATGGAAGCAAAAGTGAGCAATGCATGCAAGGAATGGAAAGGGACATCAGTAGACTACATAATCCAAAACCGACATGCACACCACAAATACATTTATTATAATTAGGCACAAATATAGAACAAGGCCAGAGCTCTGCCAGATTCTCGCAAGCAGCCTACACCTGTAACAAGAACAAATACTTAAGGCAAGACTAGTCACTAATGCAAAATCGACTTTTCACTAAAAATGACCAATCGATTCTTCTTACTCAAGGAGGGTCATCGCAAGTTAGGGCCAAGATATTATGACGCTTAGACATATTTTGGGATATAAACATGAGAGAGTTTCAGCATATTCTAGTCTCTACTTTTGAATCTATCTTAGATTAATATTTAAATTTATAGATTAGCTTAGATTAGGTTTAGATTTTGTTGTATCGAAGCAATGACACAACATCGACATTTTAGATTCAAGAAGAGATGTCGATTTGCATTTCATTCTCTAGTTTCTCTTTATTTTCATCTTTAGCTTTCAAATGTATAAACAATTGTGGATAATGGATCTTGATTCTACTATGAACTAATTTTTTATTTTGGGATTATAATGAATCTTAGTGCCTAATTCAGATTGAAATGCTTCTTTTTGTCGAGATTTAATTGATTATGTAAGGATCATTTAATATGGTTTATTTTAATTGCTTAATTGCTTTTGATCACCAATTACCGGATAACTCATATGAAATCGGGAAATGAATTATGAGTTTAGAATCGATCATATTAGCATGAGTTTATGATTCTACATGGTGTTAGATTCGATAATTCGGCTGTATTGTAGAGATATACCAAGCAACCGTCAGAAGTTATTTGAGAACTCAGTGCTTAAACTTTTCTTAAATACTCCTTCCGCCCCATAGTTATAGTCGATTTTCCATTTTGAGATGTCCCAATATATAGGCTACTTACTATTTATAAAATTTAGTTTGTTCATTATTTTACTTTTTATGCCCTTATAATAAATATTCAACCATTACTCTTTTTTTGAAGAAATAACCTTCAATGTCATTATTTTTATCACCACGCTTAATGTCATATATTCTCAATAAAAAAATTCAACTTTTAGGCTTTACTAGTTTAACATATTTTGTGTATAAAAGGAAATTGTACCAAAGAATCAATGAAGTTAAGAGTTTCAATGTGATAAGTAAGAGTAATTAATTTATTCATTAATTCTATATTAAGGGTATATGTGGAAAATTTCGTTAAAATTAACTTAAACCCATTTTCTTAAACTATGTGCCAAAAGAAATCAAATTTTATAACTATAGAATCTGAGGAGTATTTAATAAACTCATTAAATTTAATTATCCCAATTAAATTCACACTTTGAACTATAAACTTATTTCACATTAATTTAATCAATGTAACACATTTAATTAAATTAATCTACCACAATTCCATTAAATATTTATTTAACTCAATAAATAAATTAATAAAATATTTATTTAATCAATAAATATTTTAAAATTAATTACAAAAGTCTCGTTCGTCACACTCTGGTTGCAGTATAACTTTAGAAATATGGGATACTATCATCATGAGTCATGAAGGGACGTCCAAGGTGAATGAGGTGATGTTGATGCAAGAGTATGAATTGTTCAAACTAGAAAAGATTGAGACGATCAAGGAAGCTCAAGCAAGGCTCCTCACTCTAATGAATTCTTTTAGCATGCTTGGGAGGAAGATTGATCAAAGAAAAATCAATAGAAAACTACTACGAGTCATGCCCAAATGTTTCGCTCCAAAAGTCACTACTCATAATACTGCTTGGAGAACTCGATGAATTTGAGAACCAACTAAAAAAGATAATAATGAAGAAGATGAGACACCAAAGAAGAAAACCTTAGCTCTTCAAGCAGAAAGAAATAATGATGGGGACTACGATGACTCTGATGAGGAAATAACACTAATGACCAGGCAGTTGAGAGAAACAATTAAAAAGAAGAACCAAACAAAGCTTCAAGGAAAAAATTCAATGTTAAGAAAGAGTTTAAGCATAAATCTCAAGAAGAAATCTATTTTAAGTGTGGAAAGTCTGGCCATTTTAAGAGGGATTTTTTTTAACTTAAAGAGAAGAACAAAGGCAATACTTAAAAAAGATAAGCCTTGATGTCATGGAGCGATGACGAATCAGAATATGAAGCTGAGCAAGAAGATGAATGTAGGAACTGTGAATTTTATGAATAAAAATTAATAATGATATTAATGAGAATGTGAATATTTATTTTATATAAATATTTATGTGTCATGAGATGAGTAGCTCGATTAGATTAAATTGAATTTATGTTAATTAAGAAATGTGGGGAAATATGATGAGACTTGTGAAATGCCTTGTGTGGCACGATAATGAGAATTATGATGATTTAATTAATTAAAGAAGGAATTAATAAGTGAATGATTAATTAATAATATATTGTTAATTAATTGTTATTATTAGTAAGAACATATTAATGAATAAATAATTGATTGATATTATAAGATTAATGTTTGATCAATAAATTGCTAAGTGTAATGATAGGTAATCACATATTATATAGTAACTACATCTATATAATATAAAGTATGGTGTGACATTGTGATATGACTATGTAATATAGGAACTATATGGTAAAAAGGAAGTAAATCACATGAATTACATGGACCAATGTGAATACATGTTATGTGTACATTGTGCAATATTAAATCAAACTATATTATATAAAGTGTAGGGTGACACTGCAAGAGACTATATAATATGGAGACTATATAGTAAGATTAATGAAATGTGTAAGTTATACAAATGATGTCTATATGACCATGTAATATGTATAGTGCTTTAATATATATTTTATAGAATATCAACTTAGACTATGTGAATAATTGATATAATGAAGTTTTTTAATGAGATATGGAATTATTAGTGACCAAACTAAATCAGGTCCATACATGTTATAAATATTAATTAGACTAGACTAATGTACATGGATTATATGGTATGGGTATATATATAGTCCTTCACTTTCATTATATAATAACATTAACACATTAAAAGCACATTTTAGAAATCCCAAAAAAACAAACTAAGCATTATATAATCAAGTCATCGAGATTTAAAACCTCGTGGTTCCATAATAAGTGACCAAACAAAGGCTCAAACAAGAGTTCTATTTGCCATTTATATGAAACTAAGTCAGGAACAGTGAGCTACAATAGAGGTTATCATTGCTCTGGAGATGACCGAGGAAGGGTGGTTGAACAACCTTTTGATATCCATTGTTTTCTTCTATCTCCCATTGATTTAAACCATGATGCAAAGCCATAAACTGGACAACCATTTCTCTATAAGTAGCAGCTCTGTTATTCATTTTTTTTGTTGCTGAGATTGCTTGATAAGTATATATATTGAGAGTGTGAGTTGCTGAGTTGAGTAAGAAGGAGTCTGAGATTGTAAGGAGTAGCCATTTAAGCTTCAAGAGGTATCAATTCTGTTTTGTGTTCTTAATTTTGAGTTTTGTCAAATTCTTATAATCGCTTGAAATCCTCTCGCTGACGGTATTTAAATAAAGATGTCATTATGTTGTCTAAGTTTGTATGCATGTTTAAAAGTATTATAGTTTGTCTCGAGTCCGCAGGATTTAGCAATGTTTCGTTTCAGGTCGAGGCTCGCAGTATAAAGCCATTTTTTTTTTGTTATCGCTTGGAGCGCGCGCTACCGCCACTTTATAAGATTACACCGCGTGACCACGGGTCGCCTCGCCTTGGAAATTGATGTTGGTTCCTTATGTTGTCACGAAAGCATGCTATTTTGGTTTGAATATACATGTAAATGACCCTAACATATGGATATTTGTTGTTTTGGACATAATAAGTTGTTTTAGCTTGGTTTAGTATGTATTCAAAGAAAACTTCAAGATTTGGAAAACTAAATTCGATGGACATTGTGTAATGTATATTCTGACCTTAGGTACCAACATATTAAGCTTTGTTATGCCTTAACATGTGACTAATATGTTAGTTTATATTGTTAGAGGTAGTATAGATTATTCAAGCATGATTTAAAAGGAAATTGCAAGTAAAGGACTATACTAGCTATGTGTAAATGAACTATGTATACTTTAAATTCTGAATTTGAAAACATGCTATCATGATCTGATTACATATATACATAAGCATGAAAGCATGAAAGCATGATATAGAATATGTGGACTTATCTTGCATGCTTGAATAAGTTTTGATGACCTACTAATGGAAACTTAAAGTTTCAAATATGAACTTCATAAACCATATACACTTTGAAAGTTAAGAATTTGTGAGCATGCTTATATGGTCTACTTATGTATGAAAGTATGATGTATAGTAAGTGAAGTAGCTTGCACGCTTGGTTGGTTAACATAAGATTTTTAAAAGAAACCTTAAGAGTGTGAAAACTAGTTTCATTAATAACTACATTACAACTATTTCAAATTTGATCATGTTAGGGTGTTATGCCCGTAGACATGATCGACATGAATGCTCAGCTAGTCAGATTTATTGTAAAATAGTCGATAGGCGGATTAGGACAAGATGTAGAACTTCATAACTTAAAATATATGACTAAACTAACGAAGTATGTATTGTCGAGACTTATCGACCAAGATAACATATGTATAACGGCTTAAACGTAAGAGACTTTGTTAATTGAACACTTAAAGCCTCGATTAAATGAGAACGGATAACGACCTATGTTAAAGATAAGATGTAGGGGCAAACTTAGTTATCAACATCTCGATATGTATGTTTTGCATGATTCTTCATATATGTGCAAGTTTCGGGATACACTAGGATTCTCGCAGAATAACCATGTCTTCGTCTCGAACCAGAGCAATAGGCGACCACGCCACTACTTAAAGCAAAAACCAAGCGCTACCTACCATAATACGCAGTAATAGATAAAGCCTCGCTTAATTATAACCCTAACTTGATACATGTCAGATTATTATCTTAATCTGCATTACATGCTTAGTGGTATGTCCGTATGTCAATGAGCATACTAGCATATGTAATCATAGGTTTGATAAGTATTTACAAACTTTTAAATGTCGAGTCACCTATGATTACAAACTATGATTATCAAGTAATGATTAGGAACCATGTTATTTGATTCATAGTGTCTTACAAACTAATTTTGTGTTTTGTGTATGTAAAGTAATGAATGACTTACGATAGGATTATACGATTAAGTTAGAATCATATGTAATGATAAACTTACATATCGAAGTTTGTGTATCTGATATACATAACTAATAAATATCATATATACGTAATTATGTTATAATAGGGTTTGAAAAGTATCGATAAGCAAAAGGTTGATAAACTACACTTAAGGCAAGTATCGTAATTATGTTATATGATTACGTAAGTTTCTAACTTACACAACCTTGAATATTATGCAAGTATCTAAAACTTTATCTCTTCGATGCAAGTATCCTAACCTATTAATTTACCTTATCCAATGAATCTATGATTACATTAAGTTTATAACTTTAATAACCTTGAATATTGTGCAAGTATTCTAAACCTTATCTCTTTGATGCAAGTATGCTAACCTATGCATTTACTTTATGCAAGGAATCTATTATTATGCAGATTTCCTATCTTACACAACTTTGAATTTGTGCAAATACTCGAACCCTACTCTTTAATGAGCATTACTTGAGCTTGTACTATTATTGGTTGTACAAGTAAACAATTGAAAGTATGATTCTTATCTTATGACATAATGCTCATAGCTAGAATAGAGTTGTTTATATTCTTTGAACTTTGATTTCGAGTATTGAACTTATGTTCTTATATACATTTAAAGAGCGGTCGATGCCATTTGATTCGGCTAGACCTAAAGCATAAGTTGAAAGCGATCCAAATCAATTGATTAGTGCAGAATCTTGTATTGAATGAGATGAACAACCTTCTTTGAAGGGGAAACTATATTTGTTGGGAGACCGACGTGCGCACTTGAGTACGATTAAATGATATGCATAACGTAGGGAGCTTTTGGTTGATCACCTGTTGTACTCGTTTTTGTTGGATTATCAAGATATTATCGTTAATTCTAGTAAGTTCAAAGTCCTTAGTGATCGCCAAAGATTTATTACTTTGAAATCTTGAATTGATTAAGCGTTGATTCGTATTGATATCTTTTTGTCCTTAGCGACTATTATTGAGAACCATCGATATTTATCCTTCAACTATCATATATTGATATACTCTTAAGAAATATAAAGCTATATTGAACACCCTTATTGCTATATTACTTGTTGAGTAAACTTTTTGCTCATTCTTGCTTTCCCTAAAAATATTTTAGTTAAGGCAGAGCAAGGCAGACCCTCGAGCACTGATAAGGGCAAGGGAAAAGCTATGGAGTAGCTTCATATTTATTTAGAAATGTTATGATTATGTAAAAACTGAAATTATGTTATGTATTAGTTATGTCTAAACTTTGTTTAAGCTTGTTTAAGGTATGTAAGAGATGTTAAGTTACGAAACCTTGGGACGTGAATGGTTATATTAAATAAATGTAATCTATTATGTTATTTCCACAGATAAGATGTTATTTAGTCATTAGATTTCAGAAGACGTGGCTAACCAAATTTAGACGTTAGTGGTTTGAATTGGGGGTATCTGCAAAGTTGGTATCAGAGTCAGAAGTTATAAAACATTAGTGAGCGTAGAGTCCTTAGATTATAACTTAGAAGATAAGAAGGGATGAAACCCATGTAGAGTTTTCCTAGAGAGAGACTTAGTGTGTTATGGAATATAATTTCATTCTATACAATGAACTAATGTTTATTTAACATTCTAATGAAGTTATTATTTGTTTTCATTCTTATGTCGGTGGTCAGAGGATGACAAACTTGGGAGGACCCAAAGAGAGAGGATAGAGGAGAGCCTTAGATATACACGAGTGTAATGAGGCACCATTGATAATGAGCCCATTTCAAGCAAAGGGCTGGCATCGATGATGATGATGAGGAGGAGATGGATCCCGATCCTGTGGAGTCTAATCAGGAGGAGGAGCCTATGGAGGATGAGCCCATGGAGGACTCTGATGAGGCTACATTCGAAGACTGGATGTTGGGAGAGTACGAGGAGCGGATCCTAGAGTTAGACTGCAGAGACCAGGAGCTGGAGGTTGAGGCCCAAGAGAGGGAGTCTGAGTTCCAAAAATTGAGGGATGAGGACCACCAGAGGAAGTTAGTGATGCAAGAGTTGGAAGTGGAGATTGTCCACCGCAAGGAGGCAGGGATCCAGATGGGGACTCTGCTTCTGTGTGCCTGTCTCAAAATGTAGAGTCAAGGTGAAAGCCGGGGAAGAGATGGAGCGAGAGAGTCGAGCGAGAGGATGGAAAAGGAGGCCTCCGTGACTCGCCAGAGATGGAGGTATGGATAGGATCCACTTTAGGAGAAGTGGGAAGAAGCCAAATGATAGGCTAATGATTTAGAAGATAAGGTGAGATGCAAGAGGAGGAAGATAAACAAGATGGGCTATGCCATTAGTGAGTAGGGATGCACTTACATACCATAAGCCGAGATTTGGTGCCGCATATAACACAAAAGGAATACAAGAGCGCCAGGGAGCGCTGGATGATAGATTGAGGTATAGGTGTCAATAGTTTAGTAGAAGTAGTTATTAGTCATTTATGATTTGTCATTGTGTAATCCCAATTTTTTTTAAGTAATTATGGGATCTTTTTGTGACAACCCTAATTTTTAAAAGTTATTAAAGTAAGAATTTAATAATTAAAAAATTTTATTATGAGATGTATATATTTTGAATTATGTGTCTTGGAGTGAAAAAAAAATTAAATTTTTATAAGATTTAATAGTTGATTAAACTATTAAAGGAAATAAAAGAAATTAATCATTTGATAAAGGAATTTGGTGGCAAGGGAAATTAACTTATAAATACTGGGTAATTTAATTAAGTTGAAACTATATTATGAAATAATATTGTTTGAATATTAAAACCTTACTTGGTTGTGGTGTTGTAGTAAAGTGGATAAAAGAGTTAATTCATTAATTAAATAGTGAGTTAATATATGAGTTTTGCTAATTAAATTTGGTATTCTTAATATATATTACATGTCATGGTAATATATGAAAAGGTTTAGTATCTTGAATGATGTTAATAAAATATAAATTGATGGTGAGAAGAAAAATCAATATATCTATAAATAATTATCGTTAGAGATTAATAAATTGAATTAATATTTAAGTGGTGATTAGATGTATGGATTAAATAAATTGTATTGAGACAATTTATGTGAGAAAAAATGAATGAAATGATTATATATAATAATTTTATAATTCATTTGAGTTAATTAAAATAATTATGGAATAAATATTAATTATTTTAATGAAAATATTTATTTTAATGGAGGTGTTATTTTATTTATGAATGTAATTTAATTTATAATGTAGTAATTATACATATTATAGTCAGATAATTACTTAATGGGGCTAAGTGATTTAGCAATATAGTTAAAGTGTGACACTTAGAGAAAGGAGAATATATTATATAGTAGAGAAAAGAAAATAAAATGGAAATAAGCCATGGAGTATATTTGCCAAACATGGCTTAAACTCTTGGTATTTTCTAACCACGAGACTTTGGGTCTCTTCGGTAACGCTTAGTAATCAAGGCTTAAACCTTCACACGCTATTTTATTTGACATGTTAGGTTCATAGAGTGAGAGAGAAATAGAGTTCTCTGTGAAAATAGAAGAGAGCTTGAGGATCAAGGAAGAAGAAGGAGATCAATCAAGTAATCTTCACCATATAATCAATCTAGAAGATTTAAGAGGTAAGAGAAGAATTCTAAAACTTCTAGTAGCTTTTCTTAAAGTTCTTCACTGTTAGAATTATTTTTTGTAGAATGAAGTGATGAAAATCGTGATTATTTGTTGTTGGATAATATGTTAGTATTGTCTATAAGAGACATTAGAGCCAACAAATTTGAATTTTGTAAAATTGGTCTTTTTGGGTTTTGTTGTATAAGTTGTGGTCTATTTTAGAGGCTAAATTGATCATGCTCACATGTTTAAGGCTCTTAATTGATGGGTGAATATTGTTCTACTCGAGAAATGAAAACAACCCAATCGAATGAACTAAATGGATGTAAAACTAATTCAGAGTGAATGAATTCGCTAAATGTGTTTAAAACATGAAAATATAGTATGAACATGTGTTTTGGAAAAAATTAAATTGATTTGTTAAAGTTTTTATAAATTGTTAGAATTACTAGAGATGAGTAGTTCAATGAATTAAAATTCATAGAATCAAAAACAACTAATTTCACTTATAAATCAAGAAGTTAAGAAGATTTTGAAAGGTCAAAAATCGCAAAACACTATAATCTGGTTTTAGCTAAGCACGTCACAAGATCCTCAGAGCAAAGGCCGGGCAGATGGCAAGTCCGACAGATGGCACAATCTATGAAAGAGGCGCGCCACGCCCCATGTGTGCCGATCAGGAGACTACTTTAACTATTTGGTAAAATGATCATAACATTTTCATACTTAACTCCAATCGAGGTGATTCAAGATGATCCTAACGAGGACCTAATAGACCTACAACTTTTATTCTTTAAGTTTTTTAATTTGAGGTTTTAGTAGTAGTCAAAATGGTCATCTTTGGACTCATTGTATTCGAAAGTTAACCTGAGGGCGCCGTATATGCACATATGCAAGTGTAGTGATGTCGATTTATAATAGATGTTTTTCTAAGTTATAGAACATGAATATTATGAAGTATAATGATGCTTAACATTTATAAATGATATATTAGATAAGTTGAATATGCATACTAAGCACACACAAGAGAGACAAATCAAGCAGTAGATTTAATAAACGCTTAAACGCCGTGGATAAATGATAATGAACGTAAAAAGTGTTTTAAATCAAATGAAATGAATATTATAAGATATATGAAAGTGTTTAATATAAGACCAATAATGATTCCTAGCAAGACTTAAACACTTGAATGAACTTCAAATATGAAATACAAAGTGAGATATAAGTCGAAAGTTAACACAATCAAATTCGAATATCAGGTATTTATGATAGAAGGGTTATGAGACGTAAAGTAAAGTTTACATTACAACTAATATGCATTGTTATGTGACTAATGGTTAGTTGATGAATGATTATATAATTGTGTAGGCACGTGAAGTGCAGATAATCGTAAGTTGTTAAACGCTTATTGGTAAACAACCATCAAGGCAAGTCTTTTAGTTCCTATTTGCTATGTGAACTTGATGATTAACTATTTTAAATCTTTATTGCAAAAGAGCATGATGTGTTATATATATGTTGAATGTATGAAATGTTAAAGTCAACTTATGACTACGCTGATTGAGAAGCATGCCGATTGAGTAAGGAACTCAATCTTTATACTTGTTATATGAACTATAATATGTATGTTATGTTAGTTCAATGTTTATGAGATATATGTCGAGTATGTTATTATGTGTATACGTGATGCATGAAAACCGTTAGATTTTACTAGGGTTGTCGAGCTCAACCTTGCAAATAACTATTTTTGCAAAAGTTAAGGATCAAGGTAACACTATGTGCTACTTGAATGACGACGGATCTAAAATAATACACTAAGATTAATATTTTAGCTAAAGTTGTTATTTCTTTTATACCATGATTAAGATTCATGAGATGTACTAAATGTTTTATGATGTATAGTTTTATGTTGAGTTGTAAAGCTAATGTTAGAGTTATCTCGATATGTAAAGGTTATCTGATTGAAATGTAAAATTTTATAATAATAAAGGATAAAGTGAATCATAAAATAAGATCGATTCAAAGACATGTAGATGATAAAGGTTTTGATTCGTGGAATTAAAGTAAGAAGACATAAAAGTTTAAATTATTCAAGATTTTATAAAGTTTAACATCGAATAATGATGTAAAATCGTAAGGTAGACGTGTTAATAATAATCAAGTCGAGAATTAAATTGTGAATTTTGGAGTCAAGCCGGTATCAAAGTCGATAGTTAAAACCTTAGGGTAAAGAGTACCTTTAAGCTATAACCTTAGAGAAGATATGTGAAGATAATGAAAGAATAAGCTCAAGTAGAGTTTGAATAATAAGAAGTAATTTAAGAAATTTATAAAGAAAGGATTAAAATACGTGAGATGATTCAAAGAAGAATCTCACGAAAGTTATAAGGAGTATGAATGTGGGGTTACCTAACCCAATAATAAGAATGTGGTGTGATAATAAATAGATAATGTCTATAAGAAGAGAATGATAAAGAAGTTAAGAATCAAAAAAGTTATATTTAAGTATGGTACAATTGTACTCTTTTAATAGTTGATATATGGTATTCGGGCTAAACGATTCTTTCATAGAGCTTGAGGTATATACTTAACCAGCAACTTGAAACCTAGTTTGTTAGTTGTTTGTGGAAACCACTCAATGCAGTACCATATTGAAACTATTAAAGACTCGATGTGTACCAAGTATGGAAATGGATACGATGATGAAAATGTGGAACTCGAATGAAATGTTTAGCAATGTAAATGAAGTTAAAGGAAGAATTGTTATATAAACAAGAAAATTCAAAGAAGAATCTTCAAGGATATAAAGATAAGAAATGAGAGTTACCTAACTCCAATAGCCAAGATAATGAATAATGTCATAAATGATAAAAAAAAAGGAAAATAAAGAGGATCATGAAACAAAACGATCACGAGCTAAGAAAAGAATTTTTAAGGAGATGATTATAGAATAAGATCACGACGTGATCTATTTAAGTTATAAAAGAAAGATGGTCAGAATGTTTGAATAATTATAGCTTGATGCTATGAAGATGATGTACTATAAATAGTATGAGATAACTCACGAGGAGTTATAGATGATGTGATACGAGGAATTCAGACGAGCAAAAGAGTAAGTTAAGAGTAAGATAAAGTTAGGGAGATTTCAATTGAGGACTCATGTGATGGATGAGTTGTACAAATATTTGTATGGGCGAGGATTTTGTGCTTGCACTCCGCTTTATCACATTGATAATCATTGAATGTTGGTGTCGCTATTATCAAAGTATATGTGGCTAAAAGGTGATTCTTTTCTCATGTGTATACTTCGATAGTTAGAAACTATTAAGATTAGTCGATATTATTAGGATTAGGTGTGGTTCTTAAAACTAATTTATATGGTAAGTTCGTGACTCATAATAATATGGTATGTTTTGAACCCCTCAAATAATGGACGCCTATGGTCCGATTTCAGGATAAGTTCTTAAACTCATATTATTGTGGCAAGTTCCCTAATTTCCAATGTGTGGTAAGTTTGATGAACTATTTTGGGTAGAAAATAGTTATAGTATAGAGAACATTGATGAAGTTTAAGATTGATAGAATGGTTAAGTAACAAAATAATGGAAGTAATGATTGAATTTGATGGATACGGATATTCTAAATCTACTAGCTATGCTAGACTTTCAAAATTTATCGACTTCAGGTCGATATTTGCACTTCTATTTTCTTAAAAAACATTGGATCAAATGATGAAACCAATGGGTTTTAAAAATAATATCGTTATTCAGATGTTCATGCTAATTGTTTTTGGCTAGACAAAATGATTTGAAATATATCAAAATGTATTTTTTTTATATCATCAATGCATCATGCAACCAAAAAAGTAGATGATAAAACGATGGAGTCATCAATGCACTATTACTTAGTGTCGATGTGATCTAAGGATTGTCAACCCACTATGGTATGATGTAATATGATAAAATCACCAAATGACGGAATCTCAAATGCACTATAAATACAAAGCAGCATGTATCATGACGCCATAAAAAGATTTTGAGATTTCTTTAAGATATGAGATATATATATATATATATATGTATATTTCATTGATGTCCTAATTGTTGTAGAAGTCTATGCTATTTGATTCAATTTAGATTTAATATTGAAAGATGTTCATGAAATTTAAGCATTTGCCAAACTATGCCAAACCAAATTGTTTTGGTGCGGATTCGTATGTTGAAAAGTTGAGATGAACAACCCTTTTATAGGGATTACGCAGAGGCGTTGAGATGTTTGTGCACAATACATTATATGTAAGAGTCGATCACCCTAAGTAACGAGGAGTCCCTATAGTCTTTAGCGACTATTAAAGTTTAAGTTGAAAGATTATTTATAACTATGGACATACGATAACGCTTAAATGTTTGTGCACAATACATCGTATTTAAGGGCTTAACACCCTAAGTACGGAGTCCCTATAGTCTAATGACCGTTAAGGTTTAAGTTGAAAGAGTACTTATAACCGCGGGATTTAGTTCAAGGTCTTATGACCCTCAAGATGATTTGGAATCTTTTAAATTCCTCGTTATTCATATCGCTCCCAATTATCGAGCAATTGTGGAAGATTCTTGTTATTCTTGAAAGGTGAAAGTGGAAAGGATGATAAAATTTAGCAAAACATAATAATTTTCAAGAAGGAATCGAAACTCAAAAAAGAAGAGAAAATGTGAAAAAAGAAAGAGGAAGAGGGAGGAGAAGGAGATGAGTTATCAAGAGAATAATAAAAAATTTTTAATAGAATCCTAATGAATAAAAAGATATCAACAAAAATCTATTTTGATAGAATGGAATGAATGAATAAAGTAATAACATAAAATCTATTTTGATAGATCGAATGAATGAAAATTAATAAATAAAATTTCGAGGACGTAAATTCTTAGTAAGAAAGGGTGAATGTAATATCCCTAGTGTTTATGATAACGATCCTTAGAAAAGAAATGATGGGTTAAAGAATATGTAATACTCAAATATAATTGAGTCAAAGTAAAGGTTATGAAATAAACTTACAAGAATTTTTTATCAAAAATGGTGGGGAGTAGGAAATATATATATATATATATATATATATATATATATATATATATATATATAACCTATAAATAATTTGAAGTTATTCAACAAGAGATTTGGTGAAAACCGAGAAAAGGAGGTTTTTGATTCCGAGGACTAAATCCTTTATAAGGGGGAAGATTGTGACAACCCTAATTTTTTGAAAGTTATTAAAGTAAGAATTTAATAATTAAAAAATTTTATTATAAGATGTATATATTTTGAATTATGTGTCTTGGAGTGAAAAAATTAAATTTTTATGAGATTTAATAGTTGATTAAACTATTAAAGGAAATAAAAGAAATTAGTCATTTACAAGGAATTTGGTGGCAAGGGAAATTAACCCTATAAATATTGGGTAATTTAAATTAAGTTGAAACAATATTATGGAATAATATTGTTTGAATATTAAAACCTTACTTGGTTGTGGTGTTGTAGTAAAGTGGATAAAAGAGTTAATTCATTAATTAAATAGTGAGTTAATATATGAGTTTTGCTAATTAAATTTGGTATTCTTAATATATATTACATGTCATGGTAATATATGAAAATGTTTAGTATCTTGAATGATGTTAATAAAATATAAATTGATGGTGAGAGAAGAAAAACCAATATACCTATAAATAATTATCAAGTTAGAGATTAATAAATTGAATTAATATTTAAGTGGTGATTAGATGTATGGATTAAATAAATTGTATCGAGACAATTTATGTGGAAAAAATGAATGAAATGATTATATATAATAATTTTATAATTCATTTGAGTTAATTAAAATAATTATGGAATAAATATTAATTATTTTAATGAAAATATTTATTTTAATGGAGGTGTTATTTTATTTATGAATGTAATTTCTTAATTTATAATGTAGTAATTATACATATTATAGTCAGATAATTACTTAATGGGGCTAAATGATTTAGCAATATAGTTAAAGTGTGACACTTAGAGAAAAGAGAATATATTATATAGTAGTAAAAGAAAATAAAATGGAAATAAGCCATGGAGTATATTTGCCAAACATGGCTTAAACTCTTGGTATTTTCTAACCGCTGAGACTTTGGGTCTCTTTGGTAACGCTTAGTAATCAAGGTTTAAACCTTCACACGCTATTTTATTTGGACATGTTAGGTTCATAGAGTGAGAGAGAGAAATAGGAGTTTCTGTGAAAATAGAAGAGAGCTTTGGAGGATCAGGAAGAAGTTAAGGAGATCAATCAACTAATCTTCACCATATAATCAATCTAGAGAAGATTTAAGAGGTAAAGAGAAGAATTCTAAAACTTCTAAAGTAGCTTTTCTTAAAGTTCTTCACCGTTAGAATTATTTTTTTGTAGAATGAAATGATGAAAATCGTGATTATTTGTTGTTGGATAATATGTTAGTATTGTCTATAAGAGACATTAGAGCCAACAAATTTGAATTTTTGTAAAATTAGTCTTTCGGGTTTTGTCAGATAAGTTGTGGGTCTATTTTAGAGGCTAAATTGATCATGCTCACATGTTTAAGGCTCTTAATTGATGGGTGAATATTGTTCTACTGAGAAACGAAAACAACCCAATCGAATGAACTAAAATGGATGTAAAACAAATTCAGAAAGTGAATTTAATTCGCTAAATGTGTTTAAAACATGAAAATAGAAAGTATGAACACGTGTTTGGGGTCAAATTTTGGTTAGTTAAATTTTTATAAATTGTTAGAATTCTAGTATGTGAGTAGTTCTATGAATTAAGAATTCATAGAATCGAAAAAATTGATAATTTGGAACTGTATAACTCAAGTTAGAAGATGAGAGGATTTAAAGTTCAAAAATCGCAAAACACTATAATCTGGCGTAGCTGCACGACGAAAGCATCCCAGAGCGCCAAGCTGTCACGCACTGGCGCAAGTCAATCCACAAGCGCACTTGGTGTCAATAGATATGAAGGAGGGCGCGCCACGCTACATGTGTGCCGATAAGGTGACTTTTTTACCTATTTTGGTGAAATGGTTATAACATTTTCTTAAAACTCCAATCGAGGTGATTCAAGATGATCCGTAACTAGGATTTAATAGCATCTACAACTTTTATTCTTTAAGTTGTTTCAATTTGAGGTATTTAGTAGAGTCAAAATGGTCATTTTATGACCTGATTGTGATTCTGAGGCAATCGAGGGCGCTGCATATGCACATATGCAGTATGTAGTGATGTCGACGATAAAAGATGTTGTTCTAAGTTATAGAACATGAATATTATGAAATATAATGATGCTTAACATTAATAAATGATATATTAGATAAGTTGAATATGATACCAAGCACACACAAGAGAGACAAATCAAGGCATGATTTAATAAACGTCTAAACGCCGCGGATAAATGATAATGAATATAAAAAGTGTTTTAAATCAAATGAAATGAATATTATAAGATATTGAATAGTGTTAATATAAAACCAATAATGATTCCTAGCAAGACTTAAACACTTAAATGAACTTCAAATATGAAATACAAAGAAGATATAAGTTGAAAGTTAACACAATCAAATCAACATCAGGTATTTATGATAGAAGGGTTACGAGATATAAATTAAAGTTTACATTACAACTACTATGCATTTCTATGTGACTAATAGTTGATGTGAATGATTATATAATTGTGTAGGCACGTGAAGTGCGTATAATCGTAAGTCGTTAAACGCGCTATTCGTAAACAATGATCAAGGCAAGTCTTTCGCTTTCTATTTGTTATGTGAACTTGAGTGATTAACTATTTTAAATCTTTATTTCAAAGAGCATGTCAGGTTATATATATGTTGAATGTATGAAATGTTAAAGTCAACTTATGACTACGCTGATCGAGAAGTATGTCGATCGAAAAGGAACTCAATCTTTATACTTGTTATACGAACCGTAATATGTATGTTATGTTAGTCCAATGTTTATGAGACATATGTTGAAAGTATGTTATTACGTACACGTGATACATGAAAAAACTGTTAGATTTTGTCGGGCTATCGAGCTCAACATTGCAAATAACCATTTTGCAAAGTGTTAAGGATCAAGGTAACACTATGTGCTTTCGAATGACGTGGATCGTAAATAATACACTTAAGATTAATATTTTAGCTAAAGTTGTTAATTATTTATACCATGATTAAGATTCATGAGATGTACTAAATGTTTTATGATGTATAGTTTTATATCGAGTTGTAAAGCTAATGTTAGAGTTATCTCGATATGTAAAGGTTACTGGATTGAAATGTAAAATTTTATAATAATAAAGGATAAAGTGAATCATAAAATAAGATTGATTCAAAGACATGTAAATGATAAAGGTTTTGATTCTGTGTGGAATTAAAGTAAAAGACATAAAAGTTTAAATTATTCCAAGATTTTATATAGTTTAACATCAATAATGATGTAAAATCGTAAGGTAGACGTGTTAATAACTAATCAAGTTGAGAATTAAATTATATGAATTTTGGGGTCATCTCAACTTTAGGAGGTAGACCTCCTCAAATTCACGGGTACTACCGATTCTATCGCGGCATGTACGACGGGTTAAAGAATGGAGAAGGCCTTCACCATCACCAGGTGGGTGAAGACTAAAGACTAAGGTTTGCCACCCACATGATGAGATGCGAGGCAAACCAGAAGACCCTCGAATTTTATGAAATGAAAGTATTCATTTTTCTTATAATTATTATTTTATTTCGTAAATGGTTAAATTGATAAAGGGTTAAAGTTAAGGGTGGTATGTGAAATTTTTGCAAATTATACAAGTTGATATAAAATATTCGCTTGACGGGAATATTCTTTTATCTGAGAATATCCAGACGATGGCACAATCATGGTGGACCCCAATAACTAAAGTATTGTCGTAGTAAGAAAACGGCATGTAATTATCTTTTTATAAAAATAACTACAAAGTGTTACCGTTAAAACTGCTGAAATACCTCAGAGTAAAAGTACAATAATATGCATGGTTGCATAAGAGCACATGGTATTGATTATCGATGCTTACGAGAAGTCACCAGCTTATACTCAATTATTAAGCATACAGAATTGTTGTGATCATATTTCTCATGTTATCGATTCGATTATTGTCACAAAGATCATCCGCATAATATGATATATTATTAAATCAATAATTGAGACGACAAAGTTATTCATATTATTAAATTACAATATTTACAATGTCTGTAAGTTCACAAGGAGAGGTTTGGTCACCTAATCAAGCGCCAATAGGAGAAATCCTTATCGAAAAGCCCCTTCCCGGGAACGTAACCTAGTTGTTAAATATTGTGAGTTATAATATTAATGATAAATGTTACTAAAAATCAAAGTTGGGTTCAGAGTTGAATTTGAAGACGCGGACGTGATATTTGAGTCCGAAACGATGAAATTAATAGAAATAGACTATAAACACAAAATTTGTTGGGGTTGACTTTTTTGGAAAAAGTCAAACTTTGAAATTTTAAAAATGAAATTTTTGAGAAAAATATTTCCATTGTGTTGGGATTGTTAGTAGTTAAGGGAAATCACATTTATTTCGATAATAATTGATGCTCTGGAGGTTATATTGACCAATCTAGTAATTAATCGAATAAATGAGCAATTAATTGCTATTAATTTACATGATTATAACTATTTGTTCACATGTGTACTATTGATTCACATTCATTTACCGTTAGGGGAGTTGGTGCAAGATTGATAATACTTGTATGACTAAGTTAAAATGGAGGTAAAGATGGAGGTACTATAACGTAATTCAGATTTTCACATGATTATAACTATCGATTCACATGATTGAACTATTGATTCACATTATTTACTATTAGAGAGGTGGTGAAAAATCCATTTGCGCTTCATAATTTTTCCACCTCAAAAATTCTCGTAAAATTTGAAATGATAATTTGATGAGTTTTCTATATCAGGTCCAAAGATGACGATTTTGGATGTATAGATTAAGAGTTATGGATTTTATGGGAAAAGACTATTTTAAAAGTAAACCCTTATAACTCCTTGTGGTTAACTCCAAAATCGTGAAATTTTATTGGGAATACATGTATATAACGAAGAGTATACCTCAGAAATTTCGGAATTTTTGGACAAAAGTACAATTTATGATAAATGTCTAAATATTCTATAGCTTTAATATATGAAAAATAGTAAATAAATTTTAAAAATTCGAGAAAAATATATGTTCAATATGGGACTATATTCGATAAATCCTTAAAAGAAATATTTTTGGGACCTGATTTAGTATTTTCATGAAAATGAACTAGTTATGAGTAAATAAATTAAATATGTTAATGAAGTAACAAAATTGGAAAAGAGGATTTAATGGCTTGGGAATCCTATATATAGGTATGCAGATATTTGATGAGGGATTTGATCATGGTGATGAAATCTTATGAGTATTTACATTTTGAATGATTAAAATGCATTATTTGGTAAAGTGTAAAGTGCATTATATTATGACTAAGATAATGCGTAATAAATTATCATTAGTCTTCAACAATGTTAAAATGATAAAATACAATAGACATCAAGTTTAATCGCAATAAATAAGAAATCCATTGAAGAGTCAAGAGAAAATGATATCTACAATCTTCTATGATTTAAAATGTTTTCATCAATTTTATTGTTGAGACTCAAATTTTAATAAATAAACCACATAATCGAGTCATCCCTCGCACTATGGTGCCAAGGATATTCATTTAATCATCAATGGTCATGACTATACCGTAATAATCCCTCGGTCATAATCATACCAAAATCGGCCCATCAATGCACCATGTGCTACCGAGGACTTTTACCACATCATTTATAATATTACAGTGTCATGATTATACCTAATAATCCTCGGGTCATAATCATACCAAGTCCATCTACGCACGTAAGCCAAAGATGACTTTCATCACATGAGGATGATGACAATGACAATAATAATAAACAAGTTAAGAATAAATTTTAAAAGATTTATAAGTTAATTCTGAAATCACTTCAACACAACACGATTAAGAGGAGTAAAATTCAAAATAATTTCATTAAAAGATACATCGATGTTAAATGAATCCACGCAGAGAATACAACGATTTCACCAATGTTACTTCCAACATAATTACGCATGTGAATTTCATAACAAAAGAATTCACCATGCATGTAAGAATTCAGCTTAACTTCTCGCATGGATAGATATTTCTTTCACATCCGCATGCAAAGTAATAATAATAAGCATCAGTGACCATGTTATTCCAACATAATAATAACAAGAATCAATTTACGTATGCTAGATTGCATGGCTAATGTTATTCAAATACAATAATAAAGTCTTAACAAAGTAAGCTCTCTTCATGAATAAAGAATAAGAATTTCTTTCTTTCTATATTTTCTATAATATCAGTTTAGCTATAGCTTTAGTGAATCGGGTGAGAAATGAAGGAATAATGAGCTTCTATTTATAGTAAAATATAGTTTCAATAATTGCACGTTTATAGGATTATTCTTCCTTCATTTCTCACCAATTCACTAAAGCTATAGAGCAATTATTATAGAGAGAAATTATAGAGAGAAAGAAGAAGAGAAGTCCGCTACTCTCTACTCCAAAGATCCGCTTTTCTAAGGTAAGGGTATTATTTCTTTCATATTCATGAAGAGAGCTTATGTTATTCCATTCTTTATTATTATGTTGAATAACATGTCTATGCCAAGCACCGCATACACATGGTGAAATTCTTCCGATATTCCATTCTTTATTATTATGTTGAATAACTCCGCCTATGCCAAGTACCACATACATGGTGAAATTCTTCCGTTATTTCATTCTTTAGTATTTCATTGAATATCCCGTCGCAAGTGATTACGCTAGACCGGGTTCCATTATTTATTATTCGCTGAATAACCTCGTTTGCGCGGCTTATCGCATGCATGGTAAATTTTGTTATTCCATTCTTTATTATTCTCGTTGAATATCTGTCTGCAAGCGGATTACGCTAGACTCGGGTTCCATTCTTTATTATTCTCGCTGAATAACTTTGTCTCGCAAGGCCTATCGCATTTACGGTGAATTCTTCGTTATTCCATTCTTTACTATTCTATTGAATATCCCGTCTGCAAGCGGATTACGCATTACCTAGTTCCATTTTTTTATTATTCGCTGGAATAACTCAGATATGTGGATTATCACACGCATGGTGAATGATCATTCGTATTCATTCCTTATTAAATTGTGGAAATGATCTCGTTTCACGTGGATTACCGTACGAAGTGTGAAAATCCATTCATAGCTTTATATATTCTATGATACTCATTTGGTTAAAGTTTTCGCTTCTATACTCCATGAAATTAGTAGAATATCCTAGATATTTGCGCTTCATCCGCATCTTTTCATGGAAATATTTTTCTTAGCATTCTTGAATTTTACTCCACAAAATAAAGATCATGTCGATAATTTGACATAATTGTTTCAAGATAAATTAACTTATAAATCTTTAAAATTTATTCTTAAACTTGTTTTATTGAATTATTATGTCATTGTCAATCCATTAGAAGAGTCAAATAGACCATCAGATCTATTATCTTCTCCATGTTAAAAGTCCACCAATAATGTTTTATCCCTGTAACATCAATCAACAATTCCTCGCCCACAATCATATGAATAACTCATAATCATAATTGTGATTCTAACTTCCTCTTCAAGACTCCAATACGTAAGATAAGTTTCATCACCTATCTTCACCTAAAACATCAAAAATCATGGTTATACCAAATCAAAATTCCTTCTCATAATCATATTAATAAATTCATCTTCAGACTACTACCAAAGATATTCATTAACAATTCATCTTTGCACTACAACAGCCAAAGACATACAAATCAGATTATAGAAAAGTCAAGCAGAGCATGATATCTACTATCTTCTATGAATTAAAAGTGTATTATCAATATGTTATCGCCGAGACTCAACTTAATAAATAATCCACATCATTGAATCATCCCTACACTATGCCCAAGGATATTCACTAAGATACGACCATTTAATTATCTATGCACTACGCCAAGGATATTCAGAGTTTTCAACAATGGTCATGATTATATCGAATAATCCCCCGTTATAATCATACCAACAACTCTCCATCAATGCACGTAAGCCAAAGATATACAATTGTAAAATCAATAATCAACAATCCATCTTTGCACGTAATGTGACACCCCCAAATTCGGATACTTCATTCCCACAGGATTTGGTGCTCACTCATCAAAAACTATTACATCTAACTACCCATAATAAAGGATAAAGACATAATTAAACTAATTTAAACAATAATCTCTCCCATTAAAGGGTTACATCATCATCTCAAATTAAATCCAAAGTTATCTAACCTTAAAATTATTACATAAGTTTTCATAATACATCACATATTTAAAACAAGTCTCAAACATAAAACATAAAATTATCATAAGTCTTCGCTATTTGGACATCTTGCCCTTGCTTTGCTAATGATTTACTCATCAACTTTCTCCACTTTAGTCAGCAGCAGTTGAATTGCAAGAGTGAGCAAACAAATGCTCACCGTATAGAAAGCAGCAAAGTGATGGTAACATGAGAGTGAACAACAAAAGTTGAACAATAAGGAACTTGTTTTACAAATCAAACTAGAAAAAAAGTTTGAACTTTAATTATCTCGAGGGTCTTAAGACCATTTAACTATGTCCCCGGTACTTAGGTATTATTACCCAACCTTAATACCATTTAGACTATACTTAACCTTCTTAACGCACTTAGGGGATCAAATTTCTTTGTACCATGTATTGTGCACAAACATCTAAACGTTACACGCATAAAACCCCTATGTTAGGTTGTTTCGCCTCGGGCTTGATTTAGAATTCCTCACTAAAGAAAGTTTAGTTTGAACTAGCTTATCGTTGTTTCTAGAATTTTAGAACACTATTCAATATAGATTAATTCAATCAATAAAGGTTTGCTTACTACTGAAGGTTTAATACAACGATAAAGCTTTGAACAAGGTTATCAAAGTCAAAGATTGAATAACAATAATATATAATTGAGTAATCATGATATACATGCAAAGCGCTATAGAAGAGTTAAAACAATCTCCCTTGAATCAATGTATTAGAACATTATATGCTTCAATAATAATTAGAAACTAAATCTCGCCATCGTGAATCTAATTAGGTTACATAAGCTTGTATAAACATATGCAAGATAGGTTGCTTTGCTCAAATTCATAAAGAATGTTATAAACTTGCGTAATAATATAGGAATGGAAACTTCATGCTCATATGAAAAAAAGAACAAAGTTTGAAAGCTTGCTCAATTGTAAAGAGATAAGGTTTAGAACTGCACAATTATAAAAGTAGGTTAGAGAACTCGCCTCGCATGTAGGTTAAACAATCACTACTCACGCTCACCCCAAGTCCTACACATACCATATGTATTGAAAATACACATTAGTTACACTAACATTACCTTCATGAGTTGCTTTTTACTTTTTAGTATAGCTACTAACTAAGTTTAAGTTTAAACAACATCGTATCTTTCATGAACATTACTTTTAGCTTTATTACAACTACTTAAGTGATCATGTCATTGCACCACATACACATTAACAACTTGATACAACATCCTATTACATGTCCAACATGATATCATTAAGTTATACTAACACACAAAGGATTGTGACTTGCATTCGCAAGATCTCGACGCCTCCTATTGGCTCCAAATACACAACAAATTCTAACGATGGCCATTTTGAACCTTCATAACGATTTCAAATTGAAAACCTTAAAGAATAAAAGTTATAGGTCTATTCGCCCTCTTTTCAATCATCTTGAATCACCTCAATCGGAGTTCCTATGAAAAAGTTATGGCCATTTTACTACAGGAGGTCAAAACTGTCCAACCCAAAGCATTTTTCCAAAGGTCATGAAGCGAGTCAAGGGCGACGTAAGCGAAGTTCCAAAAGGTTGGAGCGTGAACCATCGGCCTGCTTTTTGGCGCTAGCGTGAAATTTGGCGTCAGTTCAATTACGTAACACTCATAACCAGAAACAAAACCAAGCTTCTATATCTTAATTTCTAACACCAATTAACATGTATAACTTATGTAAATTACACATAAACTTCACCAAGCATAGAAATACACTAAATTAACACAACTTAAACCATAATTCTAGAAAAATTAAATACTAGAATAGCATATTTTAAAACCAAAACTCTATTTTTGATATTTCTTCTAGAAATCAACACCTGAATTCACTAGTCGCACAAATCACCATTCAAATTACGCTTTTGTTCAGATCTCAATGAACTACCACATACAAGCGTTAATTTACAGATTATTACACCCATCGACAAAAATTTTGGTACTTTCTATGGCCATAACATAAGAACACAAACACCTATTATTTTCTTTTCTTCATAATACAATTTCACGGATATGGCAATCAACAAATTCTACAATATAACCCATATCATATACACAACATTTGAACAAAAAGTCAGAAATCAATTTACAGAGAACCTAAATAAAAACTACATATTGGCCTCCCCCACGTTCTCTTCTGTTAAAAAAAATAAAGAGTTTGCGTCAGTTGAATAAGCCAAAGGCCACAAGGCCCTGTTTGGCTAACCCTTATTCCCTAAACTAATTTATTTTAATATTATTTATATTATATAGTTTTTCCCCCGTCACACATTAATTTAGTGAATTTATATAACCTTAGTTTAGTTAATCTCAATAACCTATAATAATAAGAATCTTATTATTATTGATAAATAATTATATATCTAAATTAATTAATAACTTGTAAACGCCACTCTATTTAATTTATTTATTTCTATTAAATTAAACAATTAATTTTATTTAATTATTTTTTACATATTAAACAATTGATTTAATTTAATTATTTCCTTCAATTAAATCCTTCAAATAAAATTATCATTACTCGATTCACATTAATTAATTTAGCCACTACATTAATTCATGACAATTCATCAAATATTTATTTTCCTCAATAAATAAATTATTTTAAATATTTATTTAATTCCATAAATATTTAAATTAAATTATAAATTTCTCGATCGTTACACGAAGTCAAAGATGACTTTCATCACAATATAAATATGAGGATGATGACAATGATATAAACATTAATCAAACGAAAATAAGGATAAATATTAAAGACTTTAAATTTATCCAAATATTATCAATCACTTAATAAACTCATAATCTAATATTATTAATATTATAACAATATTTTAATCACTTCTTAAACTTATAAACAATTTATTTTAATTATTTACACTTTACCAAATAATGCATTTAATCATTCAAAATGTCATACTCATAAGATTTCATCACCATGATCAAATCCCTCATCAAAAATCAGATATACCTTTTATTTTAATTATTTATACTTTACCAAATAATACATTTAATCATTCAAATATGCATATTCCCAAGTCATAAAATTCTATTTTCTAATTTTGTTACTTCACATAACATATTTAATTCATTTAATCATAACAAGTTCATTTTCATGAAAAATACCAAATCACCCCAAAAATATTTCTTTTTTCGGGATTTAGCGTAATATAGTCCCATATTGAATATATATTTTTCTAATTTTTAAAATTCATTTACTATTTTTCAGATGGGCAAAATCATTTAATATTTAGACATTTATCATAAATTATACTTTTGTCCAAAATTTCAAATTTACATGGTGGTATACTCCTCGTTATATATATGTACTCCTAATAAAAATTTCACTAATTTTGGAGGTAACTACAAGGAGTTATAAGGGTTTACTTTTTAAAATAGTCTTTTCCCATAAAATTCATAACTCCTAATCTATACATCCAAAAATCGCTATTTTGAACAATCTAGAAAACTCATCAAATTATCATTTAAAATTTTTCCGTAATTTTTGAGGGTCAAAAATTATGAAACCGCAAATGGATTTTCGTCCGCCATGCATGCAGAATCCAATGTAGATGCATCATTTTCACAATTTAATAAGAAATGAATATTTAATGATCATTCACCATTCATGTGGTAATCCACATAGACATAAAGTTATTCCAATGGAATAATAAAAAATGGAATAATGTAAGAATTCACCATGCATGCGATAGATCGCATTGTACATGTTATTTCCAATGTAATAATAATGAATGGAACCAGTCATGTAATCCAGAGATGTATGTGATATTCCAAATGTAATAATAAAGAATGGAACTGTGTTATGCAGAATCCAGATGAGACATGTGATATTCCAAATGTAATAATAAAGAATGGAATAACAACAGATTCACTGCACGCGATAGATCACATACGCAGTTATTCCAATGTAATAATAAAGAATGGAATAATGTAAGAATTTCACCACCACGTATATATTTATCATAGATAAAAGTTATTCCAACATAATAATAAAGAATGGAATAACAATCCTTACGAGTATTGAAAGAAAATAACTCTTCATGAATACGTAAAGAATAATACCCCTTACTATAATAACAATATCCCTTACCTGTAAGAAAACTCGATAATCGAATAAGTGAGGTAGCAGTTTCTTCTTCTTCTTTCTCTTTATAATTTCTCACTATAATAATTGTTTCTATAGCTTTAGTGAATTGGTGAGAAATGAAGGAAGAATGAGCTTCTATTTATAGGAAAATATAGTTTCGATAATCGCACGCTTTTTGGGCTCAAAATATTACAATATAATACCTTCCTCTTTTTCTTCATTTTTAATTTAGTCCCGCAAGTATTATCAAACTTGCACCACCTCCCTAATAGTAAATAATGTGAATCAATAGTTCAATAATGTGAATCAATAGTTATAATCGTGGGAAAATATTAATTACAAAGATAATACTCCATCTATACCTCCATTTTTAACTTAGTCATGCAAGTATTATTAATCTTGCACCAACTCACCTAATAGTACAAGAATGTGAATCAATAGTACGTATATGTGAATAAATAGTTATAATTATGAGAATTAATAGCAATTAATTGCTTCATTTACCCCATGAATTATCCTATTGGTCAATATAACTTCCGCACATCAATTACTATCGAAACTAAATGTTGATTTCACTAACATTAATAATCCCAACATAATGGAAATATTTTTCTCAATAATTTCATTTTGAAATCTCAAGTTTGACTTTTTCAAAGTCAATCTGCTGACTTTTTTCACCAAAAAGTCAACCCCGACAAATTTTGTGTTTATAGTCTATTTCTACTAATTTCATCGCTCCGACTCAAATATCACGTCCGCCTCCAAATTCAAACCAAATCAAATTCAATTTTTAATAACATTCATCATTAATATTATAACTCACAATATTTAACAACTGTGTCGCTCCTGTGAAAGAGGGGCTTTCCGATAGGTATTTCTCCTTATGGCGCGGCAATTAGGTGACCAAACCTCTCCTCGATGTAACTTCTACACACATTGTCAATATTGTAAATAATAATATGAATAACTTTGTGGTCTCAATTATTGATTCAATAATATATAAAATATTATGCGATGATAATGTGACAATAATCAATCAATAATATGATAGATATAATGCAAAGATTTATCAGAATAATAATTGAGTATAATCGAATGACTTCTCACGCCAAGATCAATAATCAATACCAGATGCTACTACGCAACCACGCCAGACATCGCATTTTTTACTACCGAAAGTAGTTCAACAGCTTTAATGGTAACACTTTCGCCGTTGTTTTTATAAAAGATAATTTCGCCATTTCCTTACTACGATAAGTATTTCCATTGTGGGGTCCACTAATGATGTGTGGCCCTACTTAATATTCCCCAATAAAAAGAATATTCTCCGACCAAACAAATATTTTATAACAACATGCATACTTTGAAAAATTTTCACATATCACCCTTAACTTTAACCTTTTATCAATTTAACCATTTAATAAATAGAATAATTATAAGAAAATTGAATACTTCCATTTCATAAAATTCGTGGTCTCACAATATGATAGCATTTGTAGTCCTCACTATTTTGTTAAATAAAGGTGATAATAAATATAACGAGGACTCCATCGAGTGTGGATATTGTCTAGTTGACAATATTTGTATTAAAAATCATAGCATATATTTTGTCATATTTTATACGACGTCAGATAATTAAGTTTTATTTCAGATTTTGTACCATGGAAGTTAATGATTTAAGATGGGTGATGTATACCTATTTTTGGGGCATCACAACTTGGTATCAAAGCTTAGGATATGATCCTCGGTTGAGATGTGAGACAAGAACTAGAGGGGAGAGACGGGAATTCCTTCGCTAAGTATTAACCTACCTAAGTTTATTTGGTATTTAATTATTCTACGAGTATAGGGATAATATGTTAATTGGTTTAATTAACCCCTATTTTATGGCGCTTTTAAGAACGACAAACCGAGAACGTTAACAATGGAGTGAATGAGATCGTGGAGACACCTCTAATCACCAACCAGGATAATGTGATATCAAGCGAAGAAGGAATTAGAGATATCCATGTAGTGAGTGAAGAATTGATAGTTGCACCCGAGATAGTCGCAGAGGTAACAGTTAAGAGTGAGGAAGAAGAGGAAGAAGAGGAACCTGAGGAGAATTTATTAGAAGAATTTTATTATCGAAATTTAAAATTGCAAAATCGTATTCATGAGTTAGAAGAACAGTCAAGAACTAAGAAAGTATCGTGGAGCAAAAGGATGCAACAATTCAAGTCAGGTTACCCGATATGTGATGCTTGAATGTAAGCACTTTTTCAAGTAGTATAAGATTATAAAGTCGAATCTAAGTCGAAAGAAGAAACAACCGAACGAGTGAGAATGAGTGATGTATGGGTAAAAAGTCGCAGACGTGTTGATATTGGAAAAGAGATGTCCGATCTAAGAAGGCTAAAATAGATTATATGTATTTCTTTTGGACAAGAATTGAGAGAACCCAACATCGAAGTCTTGAATTATCCTATACATTGTACAACCCCAATTCGACATGGATCAAGATTAATGATTCAGATTATGAAACAGAGTACGATGAAGCGCTTGAGGGTGGAATATGCCCTATAGAAAATTAATTTCAACGGTAGTGATGACACCAAATGCCGCCTGCATAAGTCAAAGTTCGGGTAATTCAAGGAGAGCTATTGTAATGACTTCCCAACAAGTGAGAACCCAAATGAAGTTATCACAAGTTAGTTAATCATAAATTTTGTGAAGTTTATACCCTCGTTAATTATCTGCTCTATCCATTCTTTTATTTTAGTTGCTTGTGCTTAACGCTTAAACTTGACCGAGAAATTAGACTTCGATTTATCTGTGGAGATTCTGTTAGAGAAACTTTTATCATATCCATCGCTTATAAATCTTGTTTGATCCAAGGGCACAATCACGCTAATTCGTCGATCTTATCTCTTTGAAAATACTTGCCTTTGATGTGATTTTAGGAATCGATTGGTTAACTACTCATCATGCTTTTCAGAAGGTTGTTAGCTTTCATATTCCTAACCAACCTCGTTATGTAATTCAAGCAACCAAACCACTAAAGTCAATCACCGCTCATATCAAGCCATAAATAAAGAACCCCGAGTTTTCACGGTGACTTCCAAGTCTCTGAATACACCAAAGCCGTAATATTCATAGGGGACGCCAGAATAGTGGTGGTAAGTCGATAGGTATCAATGTGACGGTTATCCAAGTCTCGATGAGAGGTCACAGCTTTTTAAATGATATTTCCATCGTTAATAAATTTCGACGATTTCAAGAACTTTCCGCTTACCCAGAGTGTGAAATCAAATTTTGTAATCGAACCCCATTACAAAAACTCATTTCTTCAACCCTTAAATATTTCGCAACCAAAACAACGTGTAATACGCCAAAGACGTTGGCTCAAGTCATTGAAGATTACAACCATACTATTCAATATTTTCGTGGAAAAGCTTAACGTAAGTAGCCGATGCATCGAGTAAGATCAGATATGTTTACGAAAAGCGACGTTGTTAACACAAAGACCCATTTTATATAACTTAAAATGATGAAGATAGAGTTAAAGACTCTAGGACCCACATGAAGATAACTAATATACGTAGTAAAATCGATTTTAATCGATAAAGTTAAAGTCGCCAAACTACACACCGAAGTCGTAATGAATATGAAGAAGAAGGTTCAAGAATGCGTTATTCTAAAAGCAAGAGTCGATGAATAGAGGAAATATCAACCCTTGATTTTATTAGTCTATTTGAAATCCTCGATCGAGTAGAACCGTGGGCTCATAGACTCGCTTTTACCGCCAAGTATGCCGTGTTCATAACGCTTTTTTACGATCGATGTTACATAAATATGTGGATGACCCCAACCACGTTATTAAATTAGAACTAGACGAGATAGCGTAAGATTTAACGATGAGGAGATACGGTTAAAATCTTGATAAGTAAGGATCATATTCAACACTCAAATGTTATAACCTCAAGAGTTAGAATCAAATGAAGTCAAGGTATCTTCATCATACAGTACGACGTAAATTTCGAGGGTAAATTTCACAAGGAGGGAGATTGTAAGACCCCTAATTTTATGAAATGAAAGTATTCAATTTTCTTATAATTATTATTTTATTTTGTAAATGATTAAATTGCTAAAGGGTTAAAGTTAAGGTGATATGAGAAAATTTTTGCAAAGTATGCAAGTTGTTATAAAATATTCGCTCTATGGGGAATATTCTTTTTTGTTCGGGGAATATCCGTATAACCAAGACAATCATTGGTGGACCCCACAATGGAAGTATTGTCGAGTAAGAAAACAATGTAATTATCTTTTTATAAAAATAATAAATGGAAGTTTTATCGTTAAACCGCTGAACTACCTCTCAGAAGTAAAAGTAAAGAATACGCTGTGGTCGCAGAAGAGCACACCTCAGATTGATTATTGATGCTTACGTAAGAAGTTACTCAGCTTATACACAATTATTGCACAAGAATTGCCGCATCATATTTTCATGTTATCGATTTAATTATTGTCACAAAGATCATCCGTATAATATGATATATTATTAACTCAATAATCGAGACGACAAAGTTATTCATATTATTAAATTGCAATATTTACAATGTCTAAAAGTTCTCACAATGAGAGGTTCGTCACCTAATTGCGCGCTAATAGGGAGAAACTCTTATCGAAAGCCCCTCTTTCCGGGGAACGACCTATTTGTTAAATATTGTGAGTTATAATATTAATGATAAATGTTATTAAAATCGAAGTTGAGTTCTTGAGTTGAATTTGGAGACGCTAACGTGATATTTGAGTCCTGAACGATGAAATTAGTAGAAATAGATTATAAACACAAAATTTCATCGGGTCGACTTTTTTGGTCAAAAGTTAACATTGACTTTTTCAAAAAGTCAAACTTTGAAATTTCAAAAATGAAATTTTGAGAAAAATATTTCCATCAGGTTGGGATTGTTAGTGTTAGTGGAAATCCACATTTATTTCAATAATAATTGATGTCCTGAGGTTATATCGACTAATCAAGTAATTATTCAATAAATGAGCAATTAATTGCTATTAATTCACATAGTTATAACTATTTGTTCACATGTGTACTATCGATTCACATTCATTTATTATTAGAGGTGCAAGAATGATAATACTTGCATGACTAAGTTAAAATGGAGGTATGTATGGAGGTACTATATCAGAATTGTGATGTTCACATGATTATAACTATCGATTCACATGATTGAACTATTGATTCATATTATTTACTATTAGGGGAGGTGGTGTAAGTTTGATAATACTTACAGACTAAATTAAAAATAAAACAAAAGTGAATATCAGAAGACCTCTAATTTTATGAAATAAAAGTATTCAATTTTTCTTATAATTACAATTCAAGAAATGGTTAAATTGATAAAAAGTTAAAGTTAAGGGTGATATATGAAAAATTTTCAAAAAATACGCAAGTGGTTATAAAATATTCATTGTCATTTGAGAATATTCGTTCGGGTCGTGGAATATTCAGATCGCTTGTGGAATATTCATCGACATTTCATAGCAATTTTGTGGGCCCCATAACTAAAAGTTTATTGGAGAAAGAAAACGCACAAGAATAAGTTATTTATAAATAACTACAGAGTTGTTATCAATAATATCGCTGAATACCCGGGTAAAGTAAAGTAATACGCATTGTCAGCACAAAGAGATTATACTTCAGATTGCACCAATTATTGATTCTTATGTAAGAAGGCACTACTAATAATTGTTACAAGAATTACCGCTCAATATTTTATTTTTATTCAATAATTGCCACATTGATATTTTATTTTATTTTAATAATTGTCATTACTACAAAAGATTTCCCATTATCTGATCAATAATTCATATTATTTGGATAATATTATTAGATAAAGATTATTGGTAAATGTCTAGAAAGTTTCACAAGGAGAGGTTTGATCATCTAATTGCGCTACCACTAAGGAAAAATCCTTATTCGAAAGCCCCTCTTTCCCGAACCTACCGATTGTCAATAATGTGTTTCGTAATATTATTTGTGAATAATTAATTATTGATTTATATGATGAGGAAAATATTGATTTTATGAGGATATGATGGAGAAAATTTTAATGTGACAATTGTTGAAAATTAATATTTTATCTTTTTCTCGATAAAATAATTCATTTGAATATATTATTTTAATAATATAATAATGGTGATATTTTTACAACGAATGTGGGATATATGAGTATACGAGGAGGAGGAGGAGTATTTTGTTGCAAAAGTTGTTTAAAACATGTTAAATATGTCTCAGGCCCATTTTCGACCAAATTTGATTATAAATTGTATAATCACCCGCTTATGGATTTTGGCCAATTTGCTTGAAATTTGGAAAACTTTCTTCCTCGCAAAGTAGAGAATTGAATTTCCTATAAAAATTTAATAGATTCAATTTTCCGATAAAAGAGCTATTTATTATGAATTATTGAATTTTGGAATATGAGGTCTCAATTAATTTTGTTACAAAAAAAATGCTAAAAACATGTTTTTATGTTAGTTGGCCCCATAAGTGTACTTTTGCATGTGGAATTATTCGAATCAATTCAATGTAGGTGTATGATTTTGGTTATTAATAATAATATTTTATTAAATTTTCGCTTAGTGTTCTAAGCAATTTCTATAAATAAAGTGCTTAGGTTAGAATTGAAAATCACAATTTAAATCAAGTTTTCTCTATATTATCGAGTTTATTCTTGTGAGTATTTTGAGTATACTTTGGAGTATTGCTATACTGCACAAGTTCGCTCAACGTTATTCCAAATGTAAGTAATCGCTTTTTGAGGTAAGCGGATAGTAAGGATTTTAAGAGTTATTATTTCAAATTCTTCTGAACCTTCAAAATTCAAGAAAAAATTGAAATGATAATTTGATGAGTTTTGTTGATTGTGTCCAAAAATGGCGATTTTTGGATTTATAGATTAAGAGTTATGAATTTTATGAGGAAAGACTATTTTAAAAGAAAACCCTTATAACTCCTTGTGGTTAATTCCAAAATTGATGAAATTTTTATTGGGAGTACATCTATATAATATCAGTATATCGTGTAAATTTGTAGAATTTTTGGATAAAAGTACAATTTATGATAAATGTTTAAATATTCTTGTGGTTTTAGCCATGTGAAAAATAGTAAATGACTTTTTAAAAATTTTGAGAAAAATATATGTTCAATATAGGACTATATTCTGCTAAATCCTAGAAAAGAAATATTTTGGAACTGATTTGTTATTTTTCATAAAAAATAGACTAGTTATGAGTAAATGAATTAAATATGTTATGTGAAGTAAAAATTAGAAAATAGGATTTTATGGTTTTGAGAATCCTACATGAGGTATATGCAGATTTTTAATGAGGATTTTGGTTATTGGTGATGAAATCTTATGAGTTTGTGGTATTTTAGAATGATTAAATGCATTATTTAGTAAAGTGCAAATAATTAAAATAAATTGTTTATAAGTTTAAAAAAAATTATTCTTTCAATATCATTATAACGTAAATATTGGTATGGATTTTATTCAGGAATTTCTACCTTTTTGAGTTCGGGTTTGTTATTCATGAGATACTATTCACGAAAGTTACTATTCATGAGTTACTATTCACGAAAGTTACTATTTATGATAAAATTGGTTTCTTTTTCTAACCAAATTATAGTTGATTTATGAATATTACTCGAGATTAAAACTATATATTGATTATATTGATTTTATTATCATATATAATATTTTTATAACCCTCGATGTTGAAATTCTCTTTCATCGAGGTAAAGACGGTAGATTATTGGTATAATCTTGATTTAGGTTCTCTTCGCCAAGAGTGAAAAGTTTAATTGTGACCCGTATGATCATGACCATGAATTTATAATTGAATATCTTTAGCTTATGCAAAGGTGAATTGATCAACATGGTTATAATTATTGTTTATATAAATTCCTAAATGATTATATATTTCTTTCGAGATATTAATATATTTGGGCCCGTAATGCAAATATGAATCGTTGAGGAATATCTTCGCCTCAGAGTAAAAAGATGAATTGTTGATGAATATCTTTGGCCCAGAAAGGTAAAGATGAATTGTTGATGAATATCTTTGGGTCGAGGTAAAGATGACATGTTGTGAATATCTTTCGCCCCGTAAAGCAAAGATGAATCTGTTGATGAATATCTTCGGCCCAGTAGTGCAAAGATGAACTGTTGATGAATATCTTTGGCCCGTAGAAAAAGATGAATTTATTAGTATGATTATGAACAGAACCGTGGATTTGGTATAACCATGATCTTTGATATTTCGTAAAGACAAGTGATGAAAATTATCTTCGCCCGAATGAGAAAAGGAATTTAGAACAACAATTACGATTATGAAGTTATACATGTGATTGTGGACATGAATTGTCGATTGATGTTACAGGATAAAACATTGTTGGTGGACTTTAACATGGAGAAGATAATAGACTTTATAGTCTATTCGACTCTTCTAATGGATCGCTTCGTTCACCGCAACTATGGTTGAAATTTTTTATCATCTACCATATGTTCTAAATCTCCGATTTATTATCGATGAAGGCTATTGATAATTTAATTATCTTTAGTCATGATATTTTTTATCGAGCTAGTTGTGCTTCACCCTTTGCTTCACAATTCCTTTCGTGTAATAAAAGTGTAGCCGGGACAAACTTGGGGAATAACAGGAATAGAATTATGGTCTATAGATGTCGAGGTGAGGTGAATTCAACTTTGAAGGGTGTTTTGTCACTATTATACAAGATGTTTAATGACATACAACCTCGAAGTCATCATAAGATGTGGTTGTGTTTCATCTACTTGCCGAGTATATCTACCAAAGACTACCTATATGATCTTCGAGTCTATTTAAAATTTAACCTCAATTTGGAGACAAAGAGATAATGATATGTCAAGAGAAAACTCACCATCGGGAAGAACATGATAGTAATCTTCTCATTTTTCTTTTTGGGGTCTATTAAGTCAACCAAGGATAATTTGCGGGCCATATGATATCTATCATAACCTAGAAGTATGGCCTCCCATGCATGGGAAGGTTTCTTGAGCACTTTCCAAAGATTCTAATTTCTAAAATGCTTTCGATTATACCTTCATGTAAGGTGTCATCATGGACGTACATAGCTTGGTATATATTTGTATCCAAACTCACAAAGATATGTGTTGTTGTATTTTGCATGACAATTGTTCTAATAAAGTTGTAGTTATTTTTCTGCACTATATATTTCATGCACTAAAATGGGTCGATGGAATGGACCTATTTTGGGGTCGCTATAAAATATTATCAGATCGTAATATTTCGAGCCCCAAAACGTAAGTAATTATCGAAACTATATTTTTTCTATAAATAAGTTTCATTCTTCCTTCATTTCTCATCAATTCACTAAAGCTATAGAGCAATTATTATAGAGAGAAATTATAGAGAGAAAGAAGAAGAGAAGTTTGCTACCTCTCTACTCTAGTATCCAGTTTCTTTCCAAGGTAAGGGGTATTATTTCTTTCTTATTCATGAAGAGAGCTATTTTTATTCCATTCCTTATTATTATGTTGGAATAATCTGTCTATGCGAAGTACTACATACATGGTGAAATTCTTCTATTATTCCATTCTTTATTATTCTCGTTGAATATCCCGTCTGTGTGTGATTATGCATGACCGTTCCGCTTCTTTATTATTCGCTGAATATCCTCGTCAGGTGGATTACGCATGACCGGGTTCCATTCTTTATTATTCTATTAGAATAACTCATTCTGCGCCTACCATCGATGCCCCGTGAATTTCGTTGTTATTCCATTATTTATTATTTGTTGGAATATCCTCGTCTGCAAGGATTATGCATGCCTCGGTTCCATTCTTTATTATTCGCTGGGAATAACCTCGTCTGCAAGGCCTATCACATGCATGATGAATTCTTCTTCGTTATTCCATTCTTTATTATTCGCTGGAATAACTCGCCTATGTGGATTACCGCACGCACGGTGAATGATCCTTGTATTCATTCCTTATTAAATTGTAGAAATGATCCGCTTCACGTGATTACCTCAAGTGTGAAAAATCCATTTGCGCTTCATAATTTTTCTCGATCTCAAAATTCGAAAATTTTGAAATGATAATTTGATGAGTTTTCTATATCAGGTCCAAAGATGACAATTTTGGATGTATAGATTAAGAGTTATGGATTTTATGGGAAAAGACTATTTTAAAAGTAAACCCTTATAACTCATTGTGGTTAACTCCAAAATCGTGAAATTTTTATTGGGAGTACATGTATATAAATGAGTATACCCAGAATTTTGAAATTTTTGGACAAAAGTACAATTTATGATAAATGTCTAAATATTCTAAGAAGTTTTGGCCTTATGAAAAAATAAGAATGAATTTTAAAATTTTCTTAGAAAAATATATGTTCAATATGGGACTATATTCGATAAATCCTAGAAATAAGACCCCAACTTTTATGAATAAAGAATAATTTTCTCAAAATATATTTTGAATATTATGGTGGATTTGATATAATGTTATAGTTGTGGGTAATATTTACAAATTTTGCAAAAGTAAGCAAGTGGTTATATAATATTCATTGGTTTGGGAATATTCGCTTTAACAGGAATATTCGCATTTACAAGACAATCATGTGGACCCCACAACCCAAGTATCATTTAGTTAGAAAATGACATAATTAACTTTTATAAAAATAATATTGAAGTTTTACCGTTGAACCACCCTTGTAGTAAAAGCACAAAGAATACGCTGGGTCAGTATAATAAAGCATCACCAGATTGATTATTGATGCTTACGTGAGAAGTCACTTAGTTATACTCAATTATTGCTATAGTAATCGTCAGATCATATCTCTCGACTAGTCCCGCCACGCTCTCATTTCCTCAAGAGAACAAAGGAAAGAAAGGGTGAGCTCAACTAGCCCAAGAAGAAATATTATGACTAAGATAATGCGTAATAAATTATCATTAGTCTTCAACAATGTTAAACCGATAAAATATAACAGTACATCAAGTTTAATCATAGCAATGAATAAGTAATCCATTAGAAGAGTCAAGGCAGAGTATGATATCTACTATCTTCTATGATTTAAAATGTTTTCATCAATTTTTATCTAAGACTCAAATTTTAATAAATAAACCACATCATCGAAGTCATCCCTCGCACTACTTGCCAAGGATATTCATTAAATCATCAATGGTCATAACTATACCTAATAATCCTCGGTCATAATCATACCAAAAACTCCCCATCAATGCACTACAAAGCTACCGAGGACTTTTACCACATCATTTATAACATTACGTGTCATGATTATACCGAATAATCTCTCGTCATAATCATACCAAGTCCATCTATGCACGTAAGCCAAAGATGACTTTCATCACAATATAAGTAATGAGGATGATGACAATGACATAATAATTCAATAAAACAAGTTCAAGAATAAATTTTAAAGATTTATAAGTTAATTTATCTTGAAATCAATTACGCCCAAATTGTCAACACGATATCGCTTTCAGGAGTAAAATTCAAGAATGCTCGTAAGAATATTTCCATGAAAAGATATCGATGAAGCGCAAATATCCAAGATATTCTACTAATTTCATGGAGTATAGAAGCCAAAACTTTAACCAAATGAGTATCATAGAATATATGAAATCGCAAATGGATTTTCACCCGCCATGCAGAATCCACGTAAATGCATCATTTCCACAATTTAATAAGGAATGAATACGTAAGGATCATTCACCATGCATGTGATAATCCACATGTATGTGTTATTCCAATGTAATAATAAAGAATGGATCCGTGTCAGAATAATCGCATGCATGTGATATTCCAAAATGTAATAATAAAGAAATGGAATAATGTAAGAATTCACCATGCATGCGATAGATATTCTAATATCAGGCATGCAATGTGTTATTCCAAATGTAATAATAAAGAATGGAATAATAAAGAATTCACCATGCATGACTGTAAGATCGCGATGATAAAAGTTATTCCAAAATGTAATAATAAAGAATGGAACCACAATTCACATAATGCAGAATCGATAAGATGACATAGTTATTCCAATGTAATAATAAAGAATGGAATAATGTAAGAATTTCACCATGTATGCAGATTTCAGACAGATAAAGTTATTCCAACATAATAATAAAGAATGGAATAATGTAAGTTCTCTTCATGAATATGAACGAAAGAAATAAATACCCCTTACCTTAGAAAGAAACCGATACCGGAGTAGAGAGGCAGTGTATTTCTTCTTCTTTTCTCTATAATTTTTCTCTATAATAATTGCTTCTATAGCTTTAGTGAATTGGTGAGAAATGAAGGAAGAATGAGCTTTATTTATAGGAAAATATAGTTTCGATAATTGCACATTTTGGGGCTCAAAATATTACAAGACAATACCTTCAACTTTTCTTTCATTTTTAATTTAGTCCCGCAAGTATTATCAAACTTGCACCACCTCCCTAATAGTAAATAATGTGAATCAATAGTTCAATCATGTGAATCAATAGTTATAATCATGTGAAAATATTAATTACAAAGATAAGACTTCCATCTATACCTCCATTTTTAACTTAGTCATGCAAGTATTATCAATCTTGCACCAACTCCCCTAATAGTACAAGAATGTGAATCAATAGTACACACATGTGAACAAATAGTTATAATCATGTGAATTAATAGCAATTAATTGTTCATTTATCCCGATTACATTCACCCGATCGGGTCAAGATAACTTTAGACATCAATTAATATCAAATAAATGTCGATTTCCACTAACACTAATAATTCCAACACAATGGAACTATCAATTTCATCTTTAATCAACACGTAACTTATTCATCATTAATATTATAACTCACAATATTTAACAACCGTGTCATTCCTCAGAAAGAGGGCTTTCCGATAAGGATTTCTCCTTATCATGGCGCCAAGCAATTATTAGAATTCAAACCTCTCCTCGACGTAACTTCTAGACATCAGTAAATATTAAAAATTTAATAATATGAATAACTTTGTCGCCTCAATTATTGATTTAATAATATATCATATTATGCAGATGATACTATGACAATAATCGAATCAATAATATGAGAGATATGATGCAAAGAATTATCAGAGTAATAATCGAGTATAATCGAGTGACTTTCACGTGAAGATCAATAATCAATACCGTGTGCTACTACGCAACCACGCCAGACATCGATTTTTTACTACCGGTAGTTCAACAGTTTTAATAAAGAAACTTTCCGTCATATTATTTTTATAAAAGATAATTATGTCATTTTCTAACTACGACAATACTTCCGCTAGGGGGTCCAATTAATGATTGTGTCATCGCATTTAATATTCCCCGTTAAAACGAATATTCCCCACCAATCTAATATTATATAACCACTTGCTTATTTTGCAAAATTTTAAATATTACCCACAACTATAACATTATATCAAATCCACACCATAATATTCAAAATATATTTCGAGAAAATTATTCTTTATTCATAAAAGTCAGATTATAAGAAAATTGAATACTTTCATTTCATAAAATTTGGGGTCTTACAATCTTCCCTCCTTATGAAATTTCTCCTCAAATTTTACGACGCATTCGGTACGATGAGGATACCTTGACTTCATTTCGCATTCTAACCTTGAGGTATAACCTTTGAGTGTTGAATATGATCCTTCTTATCCAAGATTTTAACACGATCTCCTCATACGCTAAATCTTCCGCTATCTCATCTAGTTCTAATTTAATAACGTGGTTCGGGTCATCCACATATTTACGTAACATCGACACGTAAAAAAATGTTATGAACACGCGACATACTTGGCAGTAAAACGAGTCTATAGGCCACGCCCTACCGATCGAGGATTTCAAATAGACTAATAAAATCAAGGGCTGAGATTTCTATTCATCGACTCTTGCTTTTAGAATAACGCCTTTCAACCTTCTTCTTCATATTCATCGCCTTCAAGTGTGTAGTTTGAGCGGCTTTAACTTTATCGATTAAAGTCCATTCTACTCAGATATTCATTATCTTCACGCGGGATCCTGTAGAGTCTTTAACTCTATCTTCATCATTTGTAAGTTATATAAAAATGGGTCTTTGTGTTAACAACGTCGACTCATAAACGATACGCATCTTCTACTCAACGCATCACCTACCACGCTCGCTTTTTCCATTATAATATTGAATAGTATGGTTGTAATCTTCAATGTGCCGAGCCAACGCTCTTGCGACATTACACGCTTATTTTTTAGTAAATATTTAAGAGGTTAAAGAAATGGGTTTTGTACCGGGTCAAGACAAAATTTGATTTCACACTACCAGAAGCTGCAAGAAGTTCTTCGAGAATACGCCAGAAATTTATTAACGATAGTAAATATCATTTAAAATCGTGACTCTCATCCAAGACTGGATAACACGTCACATTGATACCTCATCAACTTGCCACCGCTTATTCACAACGCCCCTATGGATATTCCGGCTTCTTGTATTCCAAGACTTGAAGTCACCAAATGAAAGGCTCTGGGCTCTTTACTTATGGCTTGATATGACAAGTGATCGACTTTTAGTGGTTTGGTTGTTTGAATTTCATAACAAAGTTGGTTAGGAATATGAAAGCTAACAACCTTACAAAAAAGCATGATGAGAAGTTAACCAATCGATTCCTAAAATCGCATCAAAGGCAAGTATTTTCAAAGAGATAAGATCGACAGGTAACGTGATTGTGCCCACTTGGATCAAACAAGATTTATAAACAGTGGATATGATAAAAGTTTCTCCTAACGGAGTCTCCACAGATAAGTCAAAGTCTAATTTCTCCGGAGTCAAGTTTAAACGTTGAGCACAAGCAAGAGAAATAAAATAATGGGTAGAACTGTAATTAATAAGGTATAAACTTCGCAAAAATTTATGATTAACTAACCCGTGATAACTTCATTTGGGTTCCTCACTTTGGGAAGTCATTACAACCGCCTCCCTTGAACTACCCGATTTTGATTTGTCCGGGGCAAAGATTTGGTGTCATCACTACCATTGAAATTGATTTTCTATAGGCATATTCCACCTCAACTCGCTTTCATCGACTCTATTTCATGATCCGAATCATTAATCTTCGATCCATATCAAATTGGGGTTGACCGCAATGGTAATTCAAAACTCGATGTTGGGTTCTTCAATTGTCATCCAAAAAGAGAAATACATATCATCTATTTTAGCCTTTTTAGATCTGGACATCTCTTTCCACAATATCAACGCTATTGTCATGCAGTTTTTTACCCATGCATCACTCATTCTCACTGCTCAAATTGTTTCTTCTTTCAACTGTATTCCAGCTTTATCATCTTATACCGCCAAAGAGTGCTTTCGCTCAAGCATCACATACGGGTAACACAAGCTTGAATTGTTGCATCCTTTTTGTTCCACATCACCGCCATTCTTCAAATTTCGCTTCTTCCAACTCATGAATACGATTTTGCAATTCTAAATTTCGATCATAAAATTCTTCTAATAAATTCTCCTCAGTGTTCCTCTTCTTCTTCACTCACTCACCGCTACCTCATGACTATCTCTAAAAGTGCAACTATCAATTCTTCACTCACCACATGGATATCTCTAATTCTTCTTCGCCTGACATCACATTATCCCGGGTTGGTGATTAGAGGTGTTTCCACGATCTCATTCACTCCATTGTTAACATCTTCCGCTTGTCATTCTCAAAAACCGCCATAAAACACGGGGTTAATTAAACCAATTAACATATTATCCCTATACTCTAACCGACCAATTAAATACCAAATAAACTTAGGTAGGTCATACTAGTGAAGGAATTCCCCGCCTCCTCCTAGTTCTTGTCTCACATCTCGTACAAGGATCATATCCCTAAGCTTTGATACCAACCGTGACGCCCCCAAAATAGGTATACATCACCCATCTTGAAGTCGCCAAATACATGGTACAAAATACAAATAAAAACTTAATTATACAACTATCGTGGTAAAATAATACAAAACATAATCTAAGAGTTTTAATACAAATATTATCATCTAGACAATATCCACACTCAATGGAGTCCTCATTACATTTATTATCACACTATTTAATGTAATAAATGAGGACTACTAATGCTATCATCTCGACCGTCACTCCGCTCCCCGACTAGTCCCTTGCTATACGCTCTCATTTTCAAGAGAATAAAGAAAAAGAAAAGGTGAGCCTCAATCTAGCCAAAGAAGAAATATTATGACTAAGATAATGCGTAATAAATTATCATTAGTCTTCAACAATGTTAAACCGATAAAATACAATAGACATCAAGTTTAACTCTGCAGCTGAATAAGCAATCCATTAGAAGAGTCAAGAGAGTATGATATCTACTATCTTCTATGATTTAAAATGTTTTCATCAATTTTTTATCACGAGACTCAACTTAATAAATAAACCACATCATCGAATCATCTCTCGCACTACGGCCAAGGATATTCATTAAATCATCAATGGTCATGACTATACCTAATAATCCTTGGTCATAATCATACCAAAACTGTCCATCAATGCACTACAAAGCAATCGAGGACTTTTACCACATCATTTATAACATTACAGTCAATGATTATATCAATAAATCCTCGGTCATAATCATACCAAGTCCATCTATGCACGTAAGTTTCAAAGATGACTTTCATCACAATATAAGTACGAGGATGATGACAATGATATAAGCAATAATCAAACTTAAATTAAATCAAACGAAATCAAGGATAAATATTAAATTTATCCAAATATTTCAACCATTTAATAAACCATAATCTAATATTATTAATATTATAATAATATTTAATCACTTCTTAAACTTATAAACAATCAACATAAAAGAACGATTTACGGCTTGAGTTATTGAAAGATTATGATCATACCATCCAATACCATCCCGAAAAGCTTAATGTAAGAGCGGATGCATTGAGTAGGTAAGATCATACGCGGTATGAGTGCAATATTGTCAACGCAGAAACCCATTTCTTGTATTTGACTTGAAAGTGAAGGAAATAGAGTTAAAGACTGTGGACCCATGATGATGATGGCATAATATAATGAGTGGAACCGACTTTAATAGGATATAGTTAAAGTTGCTCAAACTACGCACTGGAGCTTACGCGCACGGGAAGAAGAAAGGTGCATAAAGTGCTATTCCTAGCAGCAAGAATCGATGGTAATAAGGAATACTTGAGTCAACTCCGCACTTTGTGTTCACACCCTAATTTGGAGGTACTATAACACCGTAATTTGTATTTTCACATGATTATAACTATCGGGATTCACATGATCGAACTCATTGATTCACATTATTTACTATTAGGAGGTGGTGCAAGTTTAATAATACTGGCAGGACTAAATTAAAAATGAAAGAAAAGTTGAAGGTATCAAGCTCCCAAAACGTGTTATTATCTAAACTATATTTTCCTATAAATAGAAGCTCATTCTTCCTTCATTTCTCACCAATTCACTAAAGCTATAGAGCAATTATTATAGAGAGAAATTATCGAGAGAATGAAGAAGAGAAGTCCACACCTCTCTCTACTCCAAAGATCAGCTTCTTTTTAAGGTAAGGGTATTATTTCTTTCTTATTCATGAAGAGAGCTTCAAGTATTCCATTCTTTATTATAATGTTGGAATAACTTCGTCCACGTGGAAACATCGCATACACGGTGAAATTCTTCTCATTATTCCATTCTTTATTATTATGTTGAATAACTCCGCTCTATGCATGGCACCGCGATAATGGTGAAATTCTTCCTCGTTATTCCATTCTTTATTATTATGTCGAATAACCTCGCTTATGCCAAGTACCATACACGGTGAAATTCTTCTCGTTATTTCATTCTTAATATTCCCGCTCAATATCCCGTTTATGCGTGATTACGCTAGACTTGGTTCCATTATTTATTATTCTGTTGAATAACCGTTGTGCTAAGGCCTATCGGCATGATGGTGAATTTTTTGTTATTCCATTCTTTATTATTCTCGCTGAATATCCTTTCGTACTTTCGATTATGCTACTACCAAAAGGGTCATCGCTGACGGGCTGGGCGCTGGGCCGCCAGCCATTTCTATAGTCCTGGGCCGGAAATGAGCTCAAACATGCATTTTGCCAGTCCGCCTCCCCGTAGGTTCACGCTTCTCATTCCCCGCCGTCTGCTTAACGGGTAAAAAGGTGGTTATTTTGCTGATAAGTTACCATTGGCTTCGTGACGCCGCTACTATACACGTATCATTGCGGCCGGTGACTAATGCATTTGACAAAGTAGCTGTCAATAAGCATTTTTGAATTTTTTAATTTTATCATTATTCCCGACGCATGACGTTGCCGCTTAAATGAAGAAATATCCCCGCCGCTAACGACCCTATAGGTTATTGGTTCATGGCCGCCGTCACCACCTAATTTCCATTAAAAAAAAATTAAAATTGCAAAATTCCTCCTATCAAATATACATAATCAGACTCAAGTATAAAATTAAAGAAAAAACAAATATGATATAATGCATTTATTATCAATAACAATCATATCTTTTACCATCAATAATCATTATAAAGTTAGATACAAAACTCTAGTCTGTGTATAACTCAAAAGGTGTATATATAAATACATTAAAGTCAAAATATAAAACATAAACTAACTACAACTAAGATCAGAATGTCACATACCATCACCGCCATCTATCATATACGACATCACGGCCCCTTCACTTAATCCCACCTCCTATCCCACCTCCTCCATAGTCTTCATTAGGTTGCAGCCTCTACGCATTATCACTATCTCCGCCACGGTATTCACTGCAAGCCGTAGCCTCCACCCCCATGCAGTTGGCCTCATGACCTGTCCTCAAATAAGACCTCAAAAACTAAGCCTGTTAACTAAGCATATTTAAATTATTTTAGCTCAGGTTCTATATGTGGCAACCTACTGACAATTCGTCATCCCAGACATTCAAATCGAGTCTCGTAAGTTTCAATGCTGCGCCTAATGCCTATGAGGTGCGGCGTAGTATTCAGGTGTCGCTCGGATTTACCGGTATGGCGTGGTTTTGGTCCGGCTTTTTGCCTATCTCGCGGGTTCATTATAAACGGCCGATAACCCTCAGATCCGGTGATATCGGAATCGTAGAGTCCCCGTAAGCTGCAACGCTGCGCCTAATGCCGCTAAGTGCAAAAGCGTGTTTGCGTGTCATTCGGATTTACACCCAGGCGTGGTTTTCGTCTTTTTCGCTTTTTATCGCGAATCGCTGGTTCACTTCCGGCAACTACCGATAATTCATCCATATATTGAATCGAGTCTCTTAAGTCAGAATATGCGCCTAATGTCTATGCGGTGATACGTAGTATTTACTTGTCGCTCTGACCAATCGGAGCGTATTTTGGTCTCTTCTTTGGCTTTTTGCCTAATTGTCGGTTCATCGGGGCAAATCTGGCCGAGCAACTAAGCATCCGTGATATCATCAATCGAGTCCCATAAGTCGCAACGCTGCGGCCTAATTTCTAAAGGGTACATGTGGTGTTTCGCGGTCGCTCTGGACGGACGAGGTCGGGTTTGGGTCTCTTTTCTGGGCTTTTTGCCTAATCGTTGGTTCACTCCAGAAAATCGGGTCGATAATCTCACATCCGTGATATTCACAAATGAGTCAATGAAGCTGTAACACGTGCTTCAATGTCTATCCGGCGGCTACGGGTGTGTTTACGGTCGCTCGGGACGCACTGCAAGCGTTTTGGTCTTTTTCATTTTTTGCCCAATCTGCTGGTTCATCGGGAAAACGAGTCGATAACTCATCATCCGGGGATATTGGACCGAGTTCAGTAAGTTGCAAATGCGTGCTCAATGCCCACGCAAAGGTTAATGTGTGGGTGTTCGGTGTCGTGTCGCGCCACACCGAGGCGGTGCTGGTCTCTTTTTTCGCTTTTTTGCCTAACTGCTAGCTTCATCTGGGCAAACGCCGAATCAAATATCCGTGATACCTGGAATTGAGTCCCGTGAAGTTTCAACATGTGCCTAATGTTCACGCGGTGCTACGGTGTTTGTTGCCGCTCGACGATCGAGGTCGCATTCTGGTTCTTTTTCGCTTTTTTGTTTAAATTTGCTGGGTCGCATTCCGCAACGCTGATCAGCAACCTATGATCCGTGATATCGTAATCGAAACCAGTCAAGTTCGTAATGCGGTTCAACGCTTCATGCAGGCGCAATGTGGTGTGTTTACGCATATTCGGATTTAAGCAAGCGTTTTGGCCCTTTTTTCGCCTTTTGCCTAACGTCGGGTTCATCGAGCAAACGCGCCGATAACCCATCATCCGATATCAAAATCGAAATTGTAAGTTGCAATGCATTCCTAATGCCTGCGCAAAGCATATGTGTGTGTTCTCAAGGTCGTTTTGGATCACCGAGGCAAGTTTTGGTCTTCTTTTTACCTTTTTGCCTCAACTGCGGTTCATCGGGCAAACGGCCGATAACTCTAAGATCCGTGATATCAAAATCGAGTCCCATAAGTTGCAATGCGCGCTTTAACGCCTTTATATGGTGCTGCTGTGTGTTTGCGCGGTCATTCCTTTACGCACTCCAAAGTGGTTTTCGTCTTCTTTTTTGGGCATTTTGCCTAATCGCTGGTTCATCGGGCAACAGTCGATAACTCCTGTGATCCGTGATATCTAATCGTAGTTCATGGAGTCGCGAACGCATGCCTAATGCTTCACGCGCGGTGCTATGCGGTGTGTTTGCGGTCATTCTTGATTTAACGAGGCGGAGTTTTTGGTCTTTTTTTCGCTTTTTTTGCCTAACTCGTCAATTCCATCGGCAACGGGTCGGATAATCTTTGCAGATCCATATATCGTAATCTAGTCCCATAAATTGCAATGCGGTTTAATCCTCATGCTATATGCTATGTGCTGTGTTCGCGGTCGCTCGGACGCACTCAAGATAGGTTTTTGGTCTTTTTCGATTTTTTGCCTAATTGTTGGTTCATCGGCTAAACGCCAATAACTCGCCATTCGTGATATCGTAATCGTAAACCATAAGTTGCAACGCGCATGTCTAATGCCTGGCGCGGTGCAAGTGTGTTTCAGGTGTCGCTTGACGCATCGAGGCGTTTTTGGTCTTTTTTCGGATTTTGCCTCAACTATTGCTTCATCGGGCAATGGGTCGAGCAACTCGCATCCGTGATATCGGAATCGAGTCCCATAAGTTGTAACGTATGCCCACGCCTATGCGCAGACTATGTGTGTGTGTTTGCGGTCGCTCGATGACCGAAAGGTGTTTTGGTCTCTTTTTCGCTTTTGCCTAACCGCTGGTTCATCTGGGCAAACGGGTTGATACCCTCCTGATCCGTGATATTGAATCGAGTCCCGTAAGTTGCAACGCCGGCCTAATGCCTATGCTTATGCGAGTGGCTCAGGTGTGTTCATATGTGCCTAACTCAACTTTCATATATCTAATCGAGTCCTATAAGTTCTAACGCGGTCTAATACCTACGCGCAAGGTTATATGTGTGTTCATGTGGCATAGCAATACAATTACAAATTTCCAATTATAAATTACATAAATTAAATAAGTGAAATACATAATTTAATTATTTTAGTCATCAATGTGGTGGGAAGATGTTGGCCAAGACAATCGACATATACGAGGGATGGCCTCTTCCCAGACTTACACCCATGAGGTCGCTAACAAAGCAGCTTGTAGGATCTATAGAGCCGGGACAACCTCCCCGAGCTGCCTAGTAGATCCGTCATTGATGGTGCTACTGATCAAGACAACACCGGCCGCCATGCACTCTCTATGATCCGCGCGCCAAGAAGTCGTCAGATAATGAAGGGCCGACGCCTCGATCCACTCACCACCTTCTACTACCTCCAGGTGGGCGCCACGAGATCTCAGAGCAGGGACTAGGGTGTCACCGACATGGGAATGCCCGCAACCTACCCTTCTTCGTCCCCATTGAGGCCCGTGATCCACCCCCTCTATCTCCTCAGTCAAGACGCCAGGTAGACACGACTTCACTGGAGTGTCACACTCATTGGCCGCTTCGTGCCAATGCGCAAGATCCCTCAAACCGTCAGCTTTCAAAAACACATTAGTAGATGATACACAAAGAATAAAATGAAATAATATAAAAGTAATATCTGAATTTTAAATACATACTAAATAAGGAATTAAATAACTTACAACAATGCTCGCCTTAGGTGAGATATAACCACTGTCACCTTTCTTTTCGTGGGCGTGCCACCAAAACTCCAAGCGGGGGGGTGCATGCTTTTGAACTCACCTCGAGTCTCTTCCCAGACAGAGTCAGATGATCGAGACCCAAAGGCAAGTGGAGAGATGATCACTGTTGGGGTACTCGAACGCTTCAGGTCGACATCTTCTTGAAGGCATCGTCCGTCTCCAAATGCCGCAGACATCCTGTCCCACACCACGCTATGCATAGATATGAACTCGTCAACATCCTTAAGTGTCTGGGTTCATCACCATCTTCATCCGGGCTTTTTCTTCCAAATACCGTAGACCTACTTGTGCTAATTCATCTTCTAGGGTATTTCCAGGTCATGCTATGCCATGGGCTTCCTTCCACCCCTCAAACGAGCAATATCTCTCGTGATATTACACATTAAGAAGCTTAGTAGACAACATAAATCAAAGAGGTAAATAAAGATATTCAAATGGAATATAAAACTAGCATATGAATGATTAACATCCCACCCTAAACTCAAAGAATAATCACCGCTGCGGTGTGGTCATCCACATCCGCCCACCTCATCCATGGCTTTGAGAATCTGGCTATGGATGATCCTAAGTAAACGTGTTCCTTTGGCGTATGCCAAGGATACTACAATTGAAATTACAACATTGCAAATTACAAAGAATATATAGAACTAAATACTTATGTTATAGTAATACTATATAGGATTATGAAATTACCTACAGTCCCAACACTACATACACATGCCACATTGGGGACTCCTAGCAAGCCACGTTGCTAGTCCCCTCATGAGGCCTAACGTCGATCACCTATGTAGTGAAATACATCAATATTTATATAAAATGAATATAATGTCATTACAATATAAAATAAAATAATAAGATGTATCCTAATAAATTATGTAATTATACTCCGTCACGATCCTACATTTACTTCATCACGCCAGTAGAGAATCGCTTACTTGCCCCATCGACTGCAGATGCCCACCACGATCGCTGTGGTGTATGCGCTTATATGTATGTATATCATCACAATCATAAAAAAATATTATTAAACATTCAGAATACTATATTTACGTAACAAAGAAGGATAATAATATATATACAACTAAAAGAATGCAATATAAATATAGTAATTCTAAAGGGATACAACATAAATAGTGAACCTGCAAAAACAACCACTACAAAAAATGTCATCAATGACAAGAAAGATTAGCTGTACGGGCAGTATCCCTGTCGCTAATAACATCATTCTCAATTCGCAGCCGCCACTAAGTCCCGCAGGATACATTATCAAACAATCTCTCGTGTTCACAAATTTTGCTCATATAAACATGCCTCGTGATATTATAATTTTTATTTGCAATGGTCTATACGACTATAAGTAAATGGTTAAAGGTAGAGTATATTTTATGCAGCATTACACAATTTTTGGGTAAGGGTCTTTGGGTACCGCAAGATCAAGTTTGTTTTGCAATGGTCCATCGCTCATCCAAGGTAAAGGTAAGCATTTATTGAATCTGAGTATCAGGTTATCAAGTATATATTCCTTCCATACCATATACCAAAAAGAATCCCATTTGAAAAATTACAAACTTATGGATATATAATCAGATATGTCCGTGTAAGTAGTAAGTAGTCATAACTATATATGTCTGTGTAATTGTGTCAAGTTTCTTTACAAACACATCGAGTATATAATCGCGTCATAATCAATATGATGTCAAGTACATGAAGCTTAATTCGAGTATATTTGACGGGGATTTGCAAAATTTGAGAAATGGAGAATTTGTAATGGTTTAAAGATCATGTAAGTCTAACCTTTACAAGTTCAATGAATCTAGCATCATAGATTTATTCTATGGCGAATTAACTTTAGAATATGTCGTGTTAATGTACATTAGGTCCTCACAGATGAGTTAGTCGATAATCCGCTTAAAGCTTATAGCCGATGGCCCCAAAGATCTGAGATACTTATACATGCCGCATTGTCAATGCTATGTGATTTAAGTGTTGAGATATCGGGGAAGTTGCTTCACCGATTCTTGGTGTCAGGTGAAAGGTAGATGCTACGATAACATTTGGGATGACCGTATGGACGATTGCTAGAAGTTGTCGTTTCTCAAATATTGGGGTCATAAAGAATTAGTTTGCTTCAATTGTCATTGGTTTGATGTTGAGAATGGAGTTAAAGTAGATAAAAAATCGTGGATGGGTGATCGTTAACGTTAAGTCAAAACTAAGATCGATGAGTGGTATGGACGAGCCTTTTATTTTAGCAAGTCATGTTACATTGTGTGTACTACGCTACGCAGAGTGTTAAGATTCCAAAGCCCATGGCATGTCAAGTTATAACCACCAAAGCCCGTGGTTTTCAAGGCACAACCTCGCCCCGTAAGATGAACCTTACAAGTCGAAGTTCTACTAGTGTCACACCCACGATGTGACAATTATTAGTGAGTCTAGTGAAGAAGAAGATGATGTTATCGTTTAAAAGTGAAGACGATGTTGTTGAAGAGGTAGATATAATTGAAGAAATCATTGAGGACGATTTAAGATGGTGATGACAACGATAGTGAAGATCTACCGTCAAGATGATGATTCGATATTGATGGTTTTGACGATATAAATGATTAGAGTATGACTCTTTGTGTCCTTTTATTTGTATTCAAATGTAATAGTTTGTAGAAAGGCAATCATTATCTTCAACTTATATTAATCTACTAAATAAGGTGTTAGTTGTTTTAGGTTACAATTTATGTCAGATCCTTTTAGGTTACTATTTATGTTGCATTCTTTTAATCAGTATCAGTATGTTATCCTCTTTGTTATCGCTCACAAATATAGTATTTACGTATGTATACATACATACGAGGGTAAGATATGTGATCCTCTTTATTTATCATGTTATCCTCTATGTTATCCCTCTTTATCGTATGTTGGATTCTTTTAGTTGACAATATATATACATATGGCGCGCACACCACACGGCTATCGTGGTGGGCGTGCAGGTCGTGGGGGCCGTGGCGATTCTACGCATGATCAGGCCGGATCGTCAGGTATAATTACATATTTTATTGGGATACATCTTATTATTTTTTATTTTATATTGTATTGACATTATATTCGTTTATATAAATATTGATGTATTTCACTACATAGGTGATCGACGCAAGCCTCCGCCGGGACTAGCACGTGGCTTGCTAGGGAATCCCCCCCAGGCGCCGCTTATATGTCGTGTTGGGACTCATAAGTAATTTCATATCCTATATAGTATTACTATAATATAAGTATTTAGTTCTTATATATTATTTGTAATTTGCAATGCATTAATTTCAATTGTAGTATCCTTGACGCCACGCCAAGGAACACGTTGCTTGGGATCGTCCGCAACCGATTCTCAAGCCCGTGGATGAGGTGGGCGGATGTGGATGACCGCACACGTCAGTTGATTATTGCCGAAGTTTAAGGTAGGATGTCAATCATTCATATGCTAGTTTTATATTCCATTTGAATATATTTTACCTCTTTGATTTATGTTATCTTTGATTTATGTTGTCTACTAAGCTTCTTAATGTGTAATGTGCAGAGATATTATCGTTTTGAGGATTTGGACAGAAGCCCATGGCACGACTATTCTCGCACAAATACCTAGAGATGAATCGGCACAAGTGGGTTCACGATCGGGAAGAAGAAGGCCCACGAAGATGGATGGATGGATGTACACACTTAAGGATGTCCGGCCAGATTTAATATCCGGCCATGGTGGGACCAGATGTAAGATTTGGGACTATGAGGCCTTCAAGAAGATGTTCAAGACAGCTGCTCACCGCCTCGACAAAGCAGAGAGTCGCCTCCCACACTACACTGGGTCTCAACTGCACGACTTGTACCGGAGAGACTTGAGGTGAGTTTAAAGCATGCACCTCCCGCTTGAGTTTTTGTGGCACGCCCACCAAAAAGAAAGGTGATTATGGTTATATCTCACCCGAGGCGTAACACATTGTCGTAAGTTATCTAATTTTCTTATTTAGTATGTATTTCAAATTCGGATATTCTTTGTATTATTTCATTTTATACTTTTTGCATATCATCTACTAATGTGTTTTTTTTCAAATGATTTGCTCGAGAATCTTGCAAAGGGTCCGAGCAAGCACCAGAGAGGTGACACTCCAAAGAGATTTAGTCTACACGCATGCGGACGAGGAGATAGAGGATCGGTCGCAGTTGCTGTGGGGACCAAGAAGGGCAGAGTTTGGGCATTCCCATGTCCCAGCCTTACACCCTAGTCCCTCGCCATGAGATCTCAACGACGCCCACCCACCTGGAGGTAGTGGTGCGAGTGGATCGGTGCCCGCCTTCATTATCCGGACGACTTCTTCCGGCCGGATCATAGAGAGGTGTACGGCGCAGTGGCCAGTGCCAGCGCAGCACCATCACGCCGAACGGATCTATCACCGCTCAGAGGTTGTCCACGGCTCTATCGATCCCATAGCCGCCTGCACGACCTCACGGGTGTAGTACGGAGGAGGCCATCCGCAGTGCAATTATCTTGGCCAACATCTTCCCACCACATATTCGATGTAAAAATAATTAAATTATGTATTTCTTATTTAATTTATGTAATTTATAATTGTATTACTTAGATAAACTTAAGATAAAACCCTAACTTACGTAATTTGTAATTGTAAAACACACATAGCACCGCTGTAGGTATTAGACACGCTGTTAGAACTTACGGACTCGATTCGACATACGGAGACCGAAAGTTATCGCCAGCTTTGCAAAACTCGCCAACACTTAGGCAAAAAGCCGAAAAAGAGCCCAAAACCCGTATCGTCCGTCCGGACGCCACACAAACACACACATAGCACCGCTGCAGAGGTATTAGACACGCTGTTAGAACTTACGGACTCGATTCCGACATACGGAGATCGAAGTTATCGCCCAGCTTTGCAAAACTCGCCAACACTTAGGCAAAAAGCCAAAAAGAGCTAAAACTCGCATCGTCTTCATCCGGACGCCACGCAAAACACACACATAGCACCACAGAGGTATTAGACACGCTGTTAGAACTTACGGACTCGATTCGACATACGGAGACCGAAAGTTATCGCCTACTTTGCAAAACTCGCCAACACTTGGGCAAAAAGCCAAAAAGAGCCCAAACCCAGATCGTCTGGTCCGGACGCCACGCAAACACACACATAGCACCGCCAGAGGTATTAGACACGTTAGAACTTACGGACTCGATTCGAGATACGGAGATCGAAGTTATCGCCCAGCTTTGCAAAACTCGCCAACACTTAGGCAAAAGCCAAAAGAGCCCAAAACTCGTGATCGTCCGTCCCACGAACACAAACACACACACATAGCACCGCTGAGGTATTAGACACGTGTTAGAACTTACGGACTCGATTCTCGACATACGGAGATCGAAAGTTATCGCCAGCTTTGCAAAACTCGCCAACACTTAGGCAAAAAGCCAAAAGAGCCTAAAACCCAGATCGACCGTCCGGACGCCACGCAAACACACACATAGCACCGCTGTAGGTATTAGACACGCTGTTAGAACTTACGGACTCGATTCCGACATACGGAGACCGAAGTTATCGCCAGCTTTGTAAAACTCGCCAACACTTAGGCAAAAAGTCAAAAGAGCCTAAAACCAAGATCGTCCATCCGACGCCACGCAAAACACACACATAGCATCGCAGAGGGGTATTAGTACACGCGTTAGAACTTACGGACTCGATTCGACATACGGAGACCGAAGTTATCGCCCAGCTTTGCAAAACTCGCCAACACTTAGGCAAAAGCCAAAAAGAGCCCAAAACCCGCATCGTCTCGGTCGGACGCCACGAAACACACATACATAGCACCGCCAGAGGTATTAGACACGCGTTAGAACTTACGGACTCGATTCGACATACGGAGACCGAAAGTTATCGCCCAGTTTGCAAAACTCGCCAACACTTTAGGCAAAAAGCCAAAAAGAGCCTAAAACCCGATCGTCTTGGGTCCGGACGCCACGCAAACACACATACATAGCACTGCCAGAGGTATTAGACACGTTAGAACTTACTTAGACTCGATTTCGACATACGGAGACCGAAAGTTATCGCCTAGCTTGCAAAACTCGCCAACACTTAGGCAAAAAAGCCAAAAAGAGCCTAAAACCCAAGATCGCTCCGTCCGGACGCCACACAAACACACACATAGCACCGCCAGAGGTATTAGACACGTGTTAGAACTTACGGACTCGATTCTCGACATACGGAGACCGAAGTTATCGCTTAGTTTGCAAAACTCGCCAACACTTAGGCAAAAAGCCAAAAAGAGCCCAAAACCCAGATCGTCCATCCGGACGCCACGCAAAACACACACATAGCAACCGCAGAGGGTATTAGACATGTTAGAACTTACGGACTCGATTCCGACATACGGAGACCGAAAGTTATCGCCCAGCTTTGCAAAACTCGCCAACACTTAGGCAAAAAAGTCAAAAAGAGCCCAAAACCAAGATCGTCTCCGTCCTGACGCCACGCAAAACACACACATAGCACCGCTGTGAGGTATTAGACACGCTGTTAGAACTTACGGACTCGATTTCGACATACGGAGACCGAAAGTTATCGCCAGCTTTGCAAAACTCGCCAACACTTAGGCAAAAAGCCAAAAGAGCCCAAAACCCAGATCGTCTCCGTCCGGACGCCACGCAAACACACACATAGCACCGCAGTAGGTATTAGACACGCTGTTAGAACTTACGGACTCGATTTCGACATACGGAGACCGAAAGTTATCGCCAGCTTTGCAAAACTCGCCAACACTTAGGCAAAAAGCCAAAAAGAGCCCAAAACCCAGATCGTCCGTCCGGACGCCACGCAAAACACACACATAGCACCGCCAGAGGTATTAGACACGCTGTTAGAACTTACGGACTCGATTTCGACATACGGAGACCGAGTTATCGCCTAGTTTGCAAAACTCGCCAACACTTAGGCAAAAAGCCGAAAAAGAGCCCAAAACCCGTATCGTCCGTCCGGACGCCACGCAAACACACACATAGCACCGTTGTAGGTATTAGACACGCGTTAGAACTTACGGACTCGATTTCGACATACGGAGACCGAAAGTTATCGCCCAGCTTTGCAAAAACTCGCCAACACTTAGGCAAAAAGTCAAAAAGAGCCCAAAACTCAGATCGTCGTCTGGACGCCACGCAAAAAACACACACATAGCACCACAGAGGTATTAGACACGTTAGAACTTACGGACTCGATTCGACATACGGAGACCGAAGTTATCGCCAGCTTTGCAAAACTCGCCAACACTTAGGCAAAAAGTCAAAAAGAGCCTAAAACCCAGATCGTCTCATCCGGACGCCACGCAACAAACACACACATAGCACCGCTGTAGGTATTATATACACGTGCTTAGAACTTACGGACTCGATTCGACATACGGAGACCGAAGTTATCGCCCAGCTTGGTAAACTCGCCAACACTTAGGCAAAAAGCCAAAAAGAGCCCAAAACCCCAGATCGTCCGTCCGGACGCCACGCAAACACACACATAGCACCGCTGTAGGTATTAGACACACACGTTAGAACTTACGGACTCGATTCGACATACGGAGATCGAAAGTTATCGCCTCAGCTTTGCAAAACTCGCCAACACTTAGGCAAAAAGCCAAAAGAGCCCAAAACCCGTGATCGTCTGGTCCGGACGCCACGCTTAAACACACACATAGCACCGCTGTAGGTATTAGACACGCTGTTAGAACTTACGGACTCGATTCGACATATACGGAGACCGAAGTTATCGCCAGCTTTGCAAAACTCGCCAACACTTAGGCAAAAGCCAAAAGAGCCCAAAACCCAGATCGTCTCGTCCGGACGACGCCAAAAACACACACATAGCAACCGTAGGTATTAGACACGTTAGAACTTACGGACTCGATTTCGACATACGGAGACCGAAGTTATCGCCTAGTTTGCAAAACTCGCCAACACTTAGGCAAAAAAGCCAAAAAGAGCCCAAAAACCCGTGATCGTCTGGTCCGGACGCCACGCAAAACACACACATAGCACCGCACAGAGGTATTAGACACGCTGTTAGAACTTACGGACTCGATTCGACATACGGAGATCGAAAGTTATCGCCCAGCTTTGCAAAACTCGCCAACACTTAGCAAAAAGCCAAAAAGAGCCTAAACCCCAGATCGTCCGTCCGGACGCCACGCAAAAACACACACATAGCACCGCTGTAGGTATTAGACACGCTGTTAGAACTTACGGACTCGATTCGATCACATACGGAGACCGAAGTTATCGCCAGCTTTGCAAAAACTCGCCAACACTTAGGCAAAAAAAGCCAAAAAGAGCCCAAAACCCAGATCGTCCATCCGGACGCCACACAAAAACACACATAGCAATCACAGTAGGTATTAGACACGCGTTAGAACTTACGGACTCGATTCGACATACGGAGACCGAAGTTATCGCCCTTTGCAAAACTCGCCAACACTTAGGCAAAAAGCCAAAAAGAGCCCAAAACCAGATCGTCCGGGTCCGGACGCCACGCAAAACACACACATAGCACCGCTGTGAGGTATTAGACACGTTAGAACTTACGGACTCGATTCGACATACGGAGACCGAAAGTTATCGCCAGCTTTGCAAAACTCGCCAACACTTAGGCAAAAAGCCAAAAAGAGCCTAAAACCAAAAGATCGTCTGGTCCGGACGCCACGTAAAAACACACACACATAGCACCGCAGAGGTATTAGGACACACGTTAGAACTTACGGACTCGATTTCGACATACGGAGACCGAGTTATCGCCAGTTTGTAAAACTCGCCAACACTTAGGCAAAAAGCCAAAAAAGAGCCCAAAACCCGTATCGTCCGTCCGGACGCCACGCAAACACACACATAGCACCGCTGTAGGTATTAGACACGCGTTAGAACTTACGGGACTCGATTCGACATACGGAGACCGAGTTATCGCCCAGTTTGCAAAACTCGCCAACACTTAGGCAAAAAGTCAAAAAGAGCCCAAAACCCCAGATCGTCATTCGGACGCCACGTAAACACACACATAGCACCGCTGTAGGTATTAGACACATTTGTTAGAACTTACGGACTCGATTCGGCGACATACGGAGACCGAAAGTTATCGCCAGTATTTTGCAAAACTCGCCAACACTTAGGCAAAAAGTCAAAAAAGAGCCCAAAACCCAAGATTGCTCATCCATCCGACGCCACGCAAACACACACACATAGCACCGCAGTAGGTATTAGACACGTTAGAACTTACGGACTCGATTCCGACATACGGAGACCGAAGTTATCGCCCAGCTTTGCAAAAACTCGCCAACACTTAGGCAAAAAAGTCAAAAAGAGCCCAAAACCCGATCGTCTGGGTCCGGACGCCACGCAAAACACACACATAGCACCGCAGAGGTATTAGACACGCTGTTAGAACTTACGGACTCGATTTCGACATACGGAGACCGAAAGTTATCGCCAGCTTTGCAAAAACTCGCCAACACTTAGGCAAAAAAGCCAAAAAGAGCCCAAAACCCGTGATCGTCCGTCCGGACGCCACGCAAAAACACACACATAGCACCACAGAGGTATTAGACACACATGTTAGAACTTACGGACTCGATTCGACATACGGAGACCGAAAGTTATCGCCCAGCTTTGCAAAACTCGCCAACACTTAGGCAAAAAGTCGTAAAAAGAGCCCAAAACCCAGATCGTCCGTCCCGACGCCACGCAACACACACACATAGTATCGCTGTAGGTATTAGGGGACACGTTAGAACTTACGGACTCGATTCTCGACATACGGAGACCGAAGTTATCGCCCAGCTTTGCAAAACTCGCCAACACTTAGGCAAAAAGCCAAAAAGAGCCTAAAACCCAGATCGTCTCGTCCGGACGCCACGCAAACACACACATAGCACCGCTGTAGGTATTAGACACGCATGTTAGAACTTACGGACTCGATTCGACATACGGAGACCGAAGTTATCGCCATTTGCAAAACTCGCCAACACTTAGGCAAAAAGCCAAAAAGAGCCCAAAACCCGTGATCGTCTGGTCCGGACGCCACGCAAAACACACACATAGCACCGCAGAGGTATTAGACACACGTTAGAACTTACGGACTCGATTCCGACATACGGAGACCGAAGTTATCGCCCAGCTTTGCAAAACTCGCCAACACTTAGGCAAAAAGCCAAAAAGAGCCTAAACCCGTGATCGTCTGGTCCGGACGCCACGCAAAAACACACACATAGCACCGCTGTAGGTATTAGACACGTGTTAGAACTTACGGACTCGATTCTCGACATACGGAGACCGAAAGTTATCGCCCAGCTTTGCAAAACTCGCCAACACTTAGGCAAAAAGTCCAAAAGAGCCCAAAACCCAGATCGTCCGTCCGGACGCCACGCAACACACACATATAATCACCGCAGAGGTATTAGACACACGCTGTTAGAACTTACGGACTCGATTCCGATACGGAGACCGAAAGTTATCGCCCAGCTTTGCAAAACTCGCCAACACTTAGGCAAAAAGCCAAAAGAGCCCAAAACCCCAGATCGTCCGTCCGGACGCCACGCAAACACACACATAGCACCACAGAGGTATAGACACACGTTAGAACTTACGGACTCGATTCGACATACGGAGATCGAAAGTTATCGCCAGCTTTGCAAAACTCGCCAACACTTAGGCAAAAAGCCAAAAGAGAGCCTAAAACCCAGATCGTCCGTCCGGACGCCACGCAAAACACACACATAAGACCGCTGTAGGTATTAGACACACGCGTTAGAACTTACGGACTCGATTCGACATACGGAGACCGAAAGTTATCGCCCAGCTTTGCAAAACTCGCCAACACTTAGGGCAAAAGCCAAAAGAGCCTAAAACCCAAGATCGTCTGGTCCGGACGCCACGCAAACACACACACATAGCACCACAGAGGTATTAGACACGCGTTAGAACTTACGGACTCGATTTCGACATACGGAGACCGAAAGTTATCGCCAGCTTTGCAAAACTCGCCAACACTTAGGCAAAAAGTCAAAAAGAGCCCAAAACCCGTGATCATCCGTCCGGACGCCACGCATAAACACACACATAGCACCACAGAGGTATTAGACACGCGCTGTTAGAACTTACGGACTCGATTCGACATACGGAGACCGAAAGTTATCGCCCAGCTTTGCAAAAACTCGCCAACACTTAGGCAAAAAACAAAAAGAGCCCAAAACCAAGATCGTCTGGTCCGGACGCCACGCAAACACACACATAGCACCGCCAGAGGTATTATTACACACGTTAGAACTTACGGACTCGATTCGACATACGGAGACCGAAAGTTATCGCCAGCTTTGCAAAACTCGCCAACACTTAGCAAAAAGCCAAAAAGAGCCTAAAACCCAGATCGTCTCGTCCGGACGCCACGCAAACACACACACATAGCACCGCAGTAGGTATTAGACACGCTGTTAGAACTTACGGACTCGATTTCGACATACGGAGACCGAAAGTTATCGCCAGCTCGCCAACACTTTGCAAAACTCGCCAACACTTAGGCAAAAAGTCAAAAAGAGCCCAAAACCCCATCGTCTGGTCCGGACGCCACGCAAAAACACACATACATACACAGAGGTATTAGACACACGTTAGAACTTACGGACTCGATTCGACATACGGAGACCGAAGTTATCGCCCAGCTTTGCAAAAAACTCGCCAACACTTAGGCAAAAAAGTCAAAAAAGAGCCCAAAACCCAGATCGTCTGGTCCGGACGCCACGCTAAACACACACATAGCAATCGCTGTAGGTATTAGACACACGTTAGAACTTACGGACTCGATTCGACATACGGAGACCGAAAGTTATCGCCAGCTTTGCAAAACTCGCCAACACTTAGGCAAAAACCAAAAAGAGCCTCAAAACCAAAGATCGTCTCGTCCGGACGCCACGCAAAACACACACATAGCACCGCCAGAGGTATTAGACACGTTAGAACTTACGGACTCGATTTCGACATACGGAGACCGAAAGTTATCGCCTCAGCTTTGCAAAACTCGCCAACACTTAGGCAAAAAGCCAAAAAGAGCCCAAAACCCAGATCGTCTGGTCCGGACGCCACGCAAAACACACACATAGCAATCGCAGTAGGTATTAGACACGCTGTTAGAACTTACGGACTCGATTCGACATACGGAGACCGAAAGTTATCGCCAGCTTTGCAAAACTCGCCAACACTTAGGCAAAAACAAAAAAAAGAGCCCAAAACCCAGATCGTCCGTCCGGACGCCACGCAAAAACACACACATAGCACCGCCAGAGGTATTAGACACGCTGTTAGAACTTACGGACTCGATTCGATATACGGAGACCGAAAGTTATCGCCTAGCTTTGCAAAAACTCGCCAACACTTAGGCAAAAAAGCCAAAAAGAGCCCAAAACCCAGATCGTCCGTCCGGACGCCACACAAACACACACACATAGCATCGCCAGTAGGTATTAGACACGCGTTAGAACTTAGGACTCGATTTCGACATACGGAGACCGAAGTTATCGCCAGCTTTGCAAAACTCGCCAACACTTAGGCAAAAAGCCAAAAAGAGCCCAAAACCCCACGCAAATCGTCTCGTCCGGACGCCACGCAAACACACACATAGCACCGCTGTAGGTATTAGACACGTTAGAACTTACGGACTCGATTCGACATACGGAGACCGAAGTTATCGCCAGCTTTGCAAAACTCGCCAACACTTAGGCAAAAAGCCAAAAAGAGCCCAAAACCAGATCGTCCGTCCGGACGCCACGCAAAAACACACACATAGCAACCGCAAGAGTAGGTATTAGACACGCTGCTAGAACTTACGGACTCGATTCTCGACATACGAGACCGAAAGTTATCGCCCAGCTTTGCAAAACTCGCCAACACTTAGGCAAAAAAGCCAAAAGAGCCCAAAACCCAGATCGTCCGTCCGGACGCCACGCAAAAACACACACACAGCACCGCGTAGGTATTAGACACGCGTTAGAACTTACGGACTCGATTCGACATACGGAGACCGAAGTTATCGCCCAGCTTTGCAAAACTCGCCAACACTTAGGCAAAAGCCGTAAAAGAGCCCAAAAACTCAGATCGTCTCGTCCGGACGCCACGCAAACACACACACATAGCACCGCAGTAGGTATTAGACACGCACTTAGAACTTACGGACTCGATTCGACATACATACGAGACCGAAAGTTATCGCCAGCCAGCTTTGCAAAACTCGCCAACACTTAGGCAAAAAGCCAAAAAGAGCCCAAAACCCAGATCGTCTGGTCCGGACGCCATGCCAAAAACACACACATAGCAATCGCTGTAGGTATTAGACACGCTGTTAGAACTTACGGACTCGATTCGACATACGGAGACCGAAAGTTATCGCCCAGCTTTGCAAAACTCGCCAACACTTAGGCAAAAAGCCAAAAAGAGCCCCAAAACCAAGACATCGTCGTCCGGACGCCACGCAAACACACACATAGCACCGCCGAGTAGGTATTAGACACGCTGTTAGAACTTACGGACTCGATTTGACGATATACGAGACCGAAAGTTATCGCCCAAGCTTTGCAAAACTCGCCAACACTTAGGCAAAAAGCCAAAAAAGAGCCCAAAACCCACATCGTCCGTCCGGACGCCACGCAAACACACACATAGCACCGCGAGAGGTATTAGACACGCGTTAGAACTTACGGACTCGATTCGACATACGGAGACCGAAAGTTATCGCCAGCTTTGCAAAACTCGCCAACACTTAGGCAAAAAGTCAAAAGAGCCAAAAACCAGATCGTCTCGTCCGGACGCCACGCAAACACACACATATAACCAACTGTAGGTATTAGACACACGTTAGAACTTACGGACTCGATTTCGACATACGGAGACCGAAAGTTATCGCCCAGCTTTGCAAAACTCGCCAACACTTAGGCAAAAAGTCAAAAAGAGCCCAAAACCCAGATCGTCTCGTCCGGACGCCACGCAACACACACACATAGCACCACAGCCAGGTATTAGACACGCGTTAGAACTTACGGACTCGATTTCGACATACGGAGACCGAAAGTTATCGCCCAGCTTTGCAAAAACTCGCCAACACTTAGGCAAAAAGCCAAAAAGAGCCCAAAACCCAGATCGGTCATGGTCCGAACGCCACGCAAACACACACATAGCAACGCAGTAGGTATTAGACACGCGTTAGAACTTACGGACTCGATTCTCGATATACGGAGACCGAAAGTTATCGCCCAGCTTTGCAAAACTCGCCAACACTTAGGCAAAAAGCCAAAAAGAGCCCAAAACCTCCGATCGTCCGTCCGGACGCCACGCAAACACACACATAGCACCACCAGTAGGTATTAGACTTACGACGTTAGAACTTACGGACTCGATTTCGATATACGGAGACCGAAAGTTATCGCCAGCTTTGCAAAACTCGCCAACACTTTAGGCAAAAAGTCTTAGGCAAAAAGCCAAAAGAGCCCAAAACCCAGATCGTCCGTCCGGACGCCACGCAAAACACACACATAGAAATCGCCAGAGTATTAGACACACGTTAGAACTTACGGACTCGATTCTCGATATACGGAGACCGAAAGTTATCGCCCAGCTTTGCAAAAACTCGCCAACACTTAGGCAAAAAGCCAAAAAGAGCCCAAACCCGTGATCGTCTCGTCCGGACGCCACGCAAAAACACACACATAGCAATCACAGTAGGTAGGTATTAGACACGCTGTTAGAACTTACGGACTCGATTCGACATACGGAGACCGAAAGTTATCGCCAGCTTTGCAAAACTCGCCAACACTTAGGCAAAAGCCAAAAAGAGCCCAAAACCCGATCGTCTGGTCCTAACGCCACGCAAACACACACATAGCACCGCGTAGGTATTAGACACGCGTTAGAACTTACGGGACTCGATTCCGACATACGGAGACCGAGTTATCGCCCAGATTTGCAAAAACTCGCCAACACTTAGGCAAAAAGCCAAAAAAGAGCCCAAAACCCTATCGTCCGTCCGAGACGCCACGCAAACACACACATAGCACCACGTAGGTATTAGACACGCGTTAGAACTTACGGGACTCGATTCCGACATACGGAGACCGAAAGTTATCGCCCAGCTTTGCAAAACTCGCCAACACTTAGGCAAAAAGCCAAAAAGAGCCCAAAACCCGATCGTCTCGTCCGAACGCCACGCAAACACACACATAGCAAGCACAGAGGTATTAGACACGCTGTTAGAACTTACGGACTCGATTCGACATACGGAGACCGAAGTTATCGCCCAGCTTTGCAAAACTCGCCAACACTTAGCAAAAAGTCAAAAAGAGCCCAAAAAACCCAGATCGACGCCGTCTCTAACGCCACGCAAACACACACATAGCACCGACCAGTAGGTATTAGACACGCGTTAGAACTTACGGACTCGATTCGATATACGGAGACCGAAAGTTATCGCCAGCTTTGCAAAACTCGCCAACACTTAGGGCAAAAGCCCAAAAAGAGCCCAAAACCCGATCGTCTCGTCCGAACGCCACGCAAACACACACATAGCACCGCAGTAGGTATTAGACACGTTAGAACTTACGGACTCGATTCGACATACGGAGACCGAAAGTTATCGCCAGCTTTGCAAAACTCGCCAACACTTAGGCAAAAAGTCTAAAAAAGAGCCCAAAACCAAGATCGTCTCGTCCGGACGCCACGCAAAAACACACACATAGCACCGCTGTAGGTATTAGACACGCGTTAGAACTTACGGACTCGATTTCGACATACGGAGACCGAAAGTTATCGCCCAGCTTTGCAAAACTCGCCAACACTTAGGCAAAAAGTCAAAAAGAGCCCAAAACCCAGATCGTCTCGTCCGGACGCCACGCTAAACACACACATAGCAATCGCAGAGGTATTAGACACGCTGTTAGAACTTACGGACTCGATTCGACATACGGAGACCGAAGTTATCGCCAGCTTTGCAAAACTCGCCAACACTTAGGCAAAAAAAGCCAAAAAGAGCCCAAAACCCAGATCGTCTCGTCCGGACGCCACGCAAACACACACACATAGCAATCAGCAGTAGGTATTAGACACGTTAGAACTTACGGACTCGATTCGACATACGGAGACCGAAAGTTATCGCCAGCTTTGCAAAACTCGCCAACACTTAGGCAAAAAGCCAAAAAGAGCCCAAAACCCAAGATCGTCCGTCCTCGACGCCACGCAAACACACACATAGCACCGTAGTAGTATTAGACACACGTTAGATAACTTACGGACTCGATTCGACATACGGAGACCGAAAGTTATCGCCAGCTTTGCAAAACTCGCCAACACTTAGGCAAAAAGCCAAAAAGAGCCCAAAACCCAGATCGTCTGGTCCGGACGCCACGCAAACACACACATAGCAATCAGAGGTATTAGACACGCTGTTAGAACTTACGGACTCGATTTCGATATACGGAGACCGAAGTTATCGCCTAGCTTTGCAAAAACTCGCCAACACTTAGGCAAAAAGCCAAAAAGAGCCCAAAACCCAGATCGTCTGGTCCGAACGCCACGCAAACACACACATAGCACCACGAGGTATTAGACACGCTGTTAGAACTTACGGACTCGATTCGACATACGGAGACCGAAAGTTATCGCCCAGCTTTGCAAAACTCGCCAACACTTTAGGCAAAAAGCCAAAAAGAGCCCAAAACCCAGATCGTCGTCCGAACGCCACGCAAAACACACACATAGCACCGCGTAGTAGGTATTAGACACGTGTTAGAACTTACGGACTCGATCGACATACATAGACCGAAAGTTATCGCCCAGCTTTGCAAAACTCGCCAACACTTTAGCAAAAAAGTCAAAAAGAGCCCAAAACCCAGATCGTCCGTCCGAACGCCACGCAAAACACACACATAGCACCGCAGTAGGTATTAGACACGCGTTAGAACTTTACGGACTCGATTCGACATACGGAGACCGAAAGTTATCGCCAGCTTTTAAAAACTCGCCAACACTTAGGCAAAAAGCCAAAAAGAGCCCAAAACCCAGATCGTCTCGTCCAACGCCACGCAAACACACACATAGCACCGCCAGTAGGTATTAGACACGCTGTTAGAACTTACGGACTCGATTTCGACACATACGGAGACCGAAGTTATCGCCAGCTTTGCAAAACTCGCCAACACTTCAGCAAAAAGCCAAAAAGAGCCAAAACCCAGATCGTCCGTCCGAACGCCACGCAAACACACACATAGCACAAAGAGGTATTAGACACGCTGTTAGAACTTACGGACTCGATTTCGATATACGGAGACCGAAAGTTATCGCCCAGCTTTGCAAAACTCGCCAACACTTAGGCAAAAAAGCCAAAAAGAGCCCAAAACCCGTGATCGTCTCGTCCGGACGCCACGCAAAACACACACATAGCACCGCAGTAGGTATTAGACACGCGTTAGAACTTACGGACTCGATTTCGACATACGGAAGACCGAAAGTTATCGCCCAGCTTTGCAAAACTCGCCAACACTTAGGCAAAAAGCCAAAAAGAGCCCTAAAACCCGATCGTCTGGTCCGAACGCCACGCAAAAACACACACACATAGCACCGCAGTAGGTATTAGAGACACGTTAGAACTTACGGACTCGATTCTCGATATACGGAGACCGAAAGTTATCGCCAGCTTTGCAAAACTCGCCAACACTTAGGCAAAAAGCCAAAAAAGAGCCAAAAACCAGACGTCTCATTCGTTCGAACGCCACGCAAAACACACACATAGCACCGCAGTAGGTATTAGACACGCGTTAGAACTTACGGACTCGATTCCGACATACGGAGACCGAAAGTTATCGCCCAGCTTTGCAAAACTCGCCAACACTTAGGCAAAAAGCCAAAAAGAGCTCAAAACCCAGATCGTCTCGTCCGAACGCCACGCAAAACACACACATACAGACCGAGTAGGTATTAGACACGCGTTAGAACTTACGGACTCGATTCGACATACGGAGACCGAAAGTTATCGCCAGCTTTGCAAAACTCGCCAACACTTAGGCAAAAAAAGTCAAAAAGAGCCCAAAACCCGATCGTCTCGTCCGAACGCCACGCAAACACACACACACATACCACCGAGTAGGTATTAGACACACGTTAGAACTTACGGACTCGATTCGACATACGGAGACCGAAGTTATCGCCAGCTTTGCAAAACTCGCCAACACTTAGGCAAAAAGCCAAAAAGAGCCAAAACCCGTGATCGTACCGTCCGAACGCCACGCAAAACACACACATAGCACCGCCAGTAGGTATTAGACATTGTTAGAACTTACGGACTCGATTCGACATACGGAGACCGAAGTTATCGCCCAGCTTTGCAAAACTCGCCAACACTTAGGCAAAAAGCCAAAAAGAGCCCAAAACCCCTGATTCGTCCGTCTAACGCCACGCAAAACACACACATAGCATCGCTGTAGGTATTAGACACGCGTTAGAACTTACGGACTCGATTCGATATACGGAGACCGAAAGTTATCGCCAGCTTTGCAAAACTCGCCAACACTTAGGCAAAAAGCCAAAAAAGAGCCAAAACCTCAGATCGTTCGTCCAACGCCACGCAACACACACACATAGCACCGCTGAGAGGTATTAGACACGCGTTAGAACTTACGGACTCGATTCGACATACGGAGACCGAAGTTATCGCCAGCTTTGCAAAACTCGCCAACACTTAGGCAAAAAGCCGAAAAAAGAGCCCAAAACCCAGACGTCTCGTCCGAACGCCACGCAAACACACACATAGCACCGCCAGTAGGTATTAGACACACGTTAGAACTTACGGACTCGATTCGACATACGGAGACCGAAAGTTATCGCCAGCTTTGCAAAACTCGCCAACACTTAGGCAAAAAGTCAAAAAGAGCCAAAACCCAGATCGTCGTCCGTCCGAACGCCACGCAAAACACACACATAGCACCGCTGTAGGTATTAGACACGCGTTAGAACTTACGGACTCGATTTCGACATACGGAGACCGAAAGTTATCGCCAGCTTTGCAAAACTCGCCAACACTTAGCAAAAAAGTCAAAAAGAGCTCAAACCCCAGATCGTCTCGTCCAACGCCACACAAACACACACACATAGCACCACAGTAGGTATTAGACACGTGTTAGAACTTACGGACTCGATTTCGACATACGGAGACCGAAGTTATCGCCCAGCTTTGCAAAACTCGCCAACACTTAGGCAAAAAAGTAAAAAAGAGCTCAAAACCCGATCGTCATTCCAACGCCACGCAAACACACACACATAGCACCACAGTAGGTATTAGACACGCTGTTAGAACTTACGGACTCGATTCGACATACGGAGACCGAAAGTTATCGCCAGCTTTGCAAAACTCGCCAACACTTAGGCAAAAAGCCAAAAAAGAGCCTAAAACCCGAGATCGTCCGTCTCGAACGCCACGCAAACACACACATAGCAATCGAGTAGGTATTAGACACGCTGTTAGAACTTTACGGACTCGATTCCTCGATATACGGAGACCGAAAGTTATCGCCAGCTTTGCAAAACTCGCCAACACTTAGGCAAAAAGCCAAAAAGAGCCTCAAAACCCAGATCGTCTGGTCCTAACGCCACGCAAAACACACACATAGCACCGAGTAGGTATTAGACACGCTGTTAGAACTTACGGACTCGATTCGACATACGGAGACCGAAGTTATCGCCAGCTTTGCAAAACTCGCCAACACTTAGGCAAAAAGTCAAAAAGAGCCCAAAACCAGATCGTCTGCCGTCCGAACGCCACGCAAACACACACATACAGCACCGGTATTAGTAGGTATTAGACACGCTAGAACTTACGGACTCGATTCGACATACGGAGACCGAAAGTTATCGCCAGCTTTGCAAAACTCGCCAACACTTAGCAGGCAAAAAGCCAAAAAGAGCCCAAAACCCGTGATCGTCCGTCCGAACGCCACGCAAAAACACACACATAGCACCGCCACCGGAGGTAGGTATAGACACACTGTTAGAACTTACGGACTCGATTTCGATATACGGAGACCGAAAGTTATCGCCAGCTTTGCAAAACTCGCCAACACTTAGGCAAAAAGCCAAAAAGAGCCCAAAACCCAGATCGTCCGTCCGAACGCCACGCAAACACACACATAGCACCGCGTAGGTATTAGGCACGCGTTAGAACTTACGGACTCGATTCGACATACGGAGACCGAAAGTTATCGCCCAGCTTTGCAAAACTCGCCAACACTTAGCAAAAAGCCAAAAAGAGCCCAAAACTCGTGACGTCCGTCCGAACGCCACGCAAAACACACACATAGCAGAACTACAGTAGGTATTAGACACGTGTTAGAACTTACGGACTCGATTTCGACATACGGAGACCGAAAGTTATCGCCCAGCTTTGCAAAACTCGCCAACACTTAGGCAAAAAGTCAAAAAGAGCCCCAAACCCGATCGTCTCGTCCGAACGCCACGCAAAACACACACATAGACCGCAGTAGGTATTAGACACGCGTTAGAACTTACGGACTCGATTCGATATACGGAGACCGAAGTTATCGCCAGCTTTGCAAAACTCGCCAACACTTAGGCAAAAAGCCAAAAAGAGCCCAAAACCCATCGTCCGTCCGAACGCCACGCAAAACACACACATAGACCGCAGTAGGTATTAGACACACGTTAGAACTTACGGACTCGATTTCGATATACGGAGACCGAAAGTTATCGCCCAGCTTTGCAAAACTCAACAACACTTAGGCAAAAAGCCAAAAAGAGCCCAAAACCCGATCGTCTGGTCCGAACGCCACGCAAAACACACACACATAGCACCAGTAGGTATTAGACACGCTGTTAGAACTTACGGACTCGATTTCGATATACGGAGACCGAAGTTATCGCCAGCTTTGCAAAAACTCGCAACAACACTTAGGCAAAAAGCCAAAAAGAGCTCAAAACCCGACGATCGTCGTCCTCTAACGCCACGCAAAACACACACATAGCACCGCTGTAGGTATTAGACACTGTTAGAACTTACGGACTCGATTCCACATATACGGAGACCGAAAGTTATCGCCAGCTTTGCAAAACTCGCCAACACTTAGGCAAAAAGCCAAAAAGAGCCTAAAAACCCGATCGTCCGTTATCGTCCGAACGCCACGCAAAACACACACATAGCAACCCAGGTAGGTATTAGACACACGTTAGAACTTACGGACTCGATTTCGACATACGGAGACCGAAGTTATCGCCCAGCTTTGCAAAACTCGCCAACACTTAGGCAAAAAGCCAAAAAAGAGCCCAAAACCCAGATCGTCTCATCCCAACGCCACAAAAACACACACACACATAGCACCGAGTAGGTATTAGACACACTGTTAGAACTTACGGACTCGATTTATACATACGGAGACCGAAGTTATCGCCAGCTTTGCAAAACTCGCCAACACTTAGGCAAAAAGCCAAAAAAGAGCTCAAACCCCAGATCGTCCGTCCGAACGCCACGCATAACACACACACATAGCACCACCGCTAGTAGGTACACGACACGCGTTAGAACTTACGGACTCGATTTCGACATACGGAGACCGAAAGTTATCGCCCAGCTTTGCAAAAACTCGCCAACACTTAGGCAAAAAGTCCTAAAAGAGCCCAAAACCCAACACGTCCGTCTTCAACGCCACGCAAACACACACACATAGCACCGCCAGTAGGTATTAGACACGCGTTAGAACTTACGGACTCGATTTCGACATACGGAGACCGAAGTTATCGCCTAGCTTTGCAAAACTCGCCAACACTTAGGCAAAAAGCCAAAAAGAGCCCAAAACCCGTGATCATCAGTCCGAACGCCACGCAAACACACACATAGCACCGCTAGTAGGTATTAGACACGCAGTTAGAACTTACGGACTCGATTCGACATACGGAGACCGAAGTTATCGCCAGCTTTGCAAAAACTCGCCAACACTTAGGCAAAAAGCCAAAAAGAGCCCAAAACCCGTGATCGTCCGTCCAACGCCACGCAAAACACACACATAGTAACCACAGTAGGTATTAGACACGCTGTTAGAACTTTACGGACTCGATTTCGACATACGGAGACCGAAGTTATCGCCCAGCTTTGCAAAACTCGCCAACACTTAGGCAAAAGTCAAAAAAGAGCCCAAAACCCGATCGTCTGGTCCGAACGCCACGCAAAAACACACACATAGCATAGTGTAGGTATTAGACACTGTAGAAACTTACGGACTCGATTCGATATACGGAGACCGAAAGTTATCGCCCAGCTTTAAAAAACTCGCCAACACTTAGGCAAAAAAAGTCAAAAAGAGTCAAAACCCGATCGTCCGTCCGGACGCCACGCAAAAACACACACATAGCACCGCCAGTAGGTATTAGACACGTTAGAACTTACGGACTCGATTCGACATACGGAGACCGAAGTTATCGCCCAGCTTTGCAAAACTCGCCAACACTTTAGGAAAAAGCCAAAAAGAGAGTCAAAACCCAAGATCGGCTCGTCCGAACGCCACAAAAAACACACACATAGCACCGCAGAGGTATTAGACACACGTTAGAACTTACGGACTCGATTTCGACATACGGAGACCGAAAGTTATCGCCAGCTTTGCAAAACTCGCCAACACTTAGGCAAAAAGCCAAAAAGAGCTCAAAACTCCCAGATTTATCCGTCCGAACGCCACGCAAACACACACATAGCACCGCCAGAGGTATTAGACACGCGTTAGAACTTACGGACTCGATTCGATATACGGAGACCGAAAGTTATCGCCAGCTTTGCAAAACTCGCCAACACTTAGGCAAAAAGCCAAAAAGAGTTCAAAACCGTGATCGTCCGTCCAACGCCACGCAAAACACACACATAAGACCAACCGAGTAGGTATTAGACACGCTGTTAGAACTTACGGACTCGATTCGACATACGGAGACCGAAAGTTATCGCCCAGCTTTGCAAAAACTCGCCAACACTTAGCAAAAAAAGCCGAAAAAGAGCTTCAAAAACCCAAGATCGTCTCGTCCGAACGCCACGCAAACACACACATAGAAGACCCAGTAGGTATTAGACACGCGTTAGAACTTACGGTACTCGATTCCGACATACGGAGACCGAGTTATCGCCCAGTTTGCAAAACTCGCCAACACTTAGGCAAAAAGCCGAAAAAGAGCCCAAAACCAGCCTCGGGCGTCCGAACGCCACGCAAACACACACATAGCACCGCGTAGGTATTAGACACACGTTAGAACTTACGGACTCGATTTCGATATACGGAGACCGAAAGTTATCGCCAGCTTTGCAAAAACTCGCCAACACTTAGGCAAAAAGCCGAAAAAGAGCCCAAAACCCGCCTCGGCCGTCCGAACGCCACGCAAACACACACATAGCACCGCGTAGGTATTAGACACGCGTTACAACTTACGGGACTCGATTCCGACATACGGAGACCGAGTTATCGCCCAGTTTGCAAAACTCGCCAACACTTAGGCAAAAAGCCGAAAAAAGAGCCCAAAACCCGCATCGGCCGTCCGAACGCCACGCAAAAACACACACATAAAGACCGAGTAGGTATTAGACACGCGTTAGAACTTACGGACTCGATTCGACATACGGAGACCGAAAGTTATCGCCAGCTTTGCAAAAAACTCGCCAACACTTAGGCAAAAAGCCAAAAAGAGTCAAAACCCAGATCGTCCGTCTAACGCCACGCAAAAAAACACACACATAGCACCGCAGTAGGTATTAGACACGTGTTAGAACTTACGGACTCGATTCCGATATACGGAGACCGAAGTTATCGCCAGCTTTGCAAAACTCGCCAACACTTAGGCAAAAAGCCAAAAAGAGCTCAAAACCCTGATCGTCATCCCAACGCCACGCAAACACACACATAGCACCGCGTAGGTATTAGACACGCGTTACAACTTACGGGACTCGATTTCGACATACGGAGACCGAGTTATCGCCTAGTTTGCAAAACTCGCCAACACTTAGGCAAAAAGCCGAAAAAGAGCTCAAAACCCGCATCGTCCGTCCGAACGCCACGCAAACACACACATAGCACCGCGTAGGTATTAGACACGCGTTACAACTGACGGTACTCGATTCTGACATACGGAGACCGAGTTATCGCCTAGTTTGCAAAACTGGCCAACACTTAGGCAAAAAGCCGAAAAAGCTTCAAAACCCGACGTCGCCGTCCTAACGCCACAAACACACACATAGCACCGCCAGTAGGTATTAGACACACGCCATTAGAACTTACGGACTCGATTCGACATATACGGAGACCGAAAGTTATCGCCCAGCTTTGCAAAAACTCGCCAACACTTAGGCAAAAGTCCAAAAAGAGCTCAAACTCCCATCGTCGTCGTCCTAACGCCACGCAAACACACACACATAGCACCGTCAGTAGGTATTAGACACGCTAGCAACTTACGGACTCGATTTCGATATACGGAGACCGGAAGTTATCGCCAGCTTTGCAAAACTCGCCAACACTTAGGCAAAAAGTCGAAAAAGAGCCCAAAACCCGAATCGGCCGTCCGAACGCCACGCAAACACACACATAGCACCGCGTAGGTATTAGACACGCGTTACAACTTACGGGACTCGATTCGACATACGGAGACCGAGTTATCGCCCAGTTTGCAAAACTCGCCAACACTTAGGCAAAAAGCCAAAAAAGAGCCCAAAACCCGTGATCGTTGCCGTCCGAACGCCACGCAAACACACACATAGCAAGCAAAGAAGTAGGTATTAGACACGCTGTTAGAACTTACGGACTCGATTCGACATACGGAGACCGAAAGTTATCGCCAGCTTTGCAAAAACTCGCCAACACTTTAGCAAAAAGCCAAAAAGAGCCTCAAAACCCGCATCATTCACGTCCGTCCGAACGCCACGCAACACACACACATAAGCACCAGTAGGTATTAGACACGTGTTAGAACTTACGGACTCGATTTCGACATACGGAACCGAAGTTATCGCCAGCTTTGCAAAACTCGCCAACACTTAGGCAAAAAGTCGAAAAAGAGTTCAAAACCCGCACTTCGCCATCGTCCGAACGCCACAAACACACACACATAGCACCCCAGTAGGTATTAGACACGCGTTAGAACTTATACGGACTCGATTCCGATATACGGAGACCGAAGTTATCGCCAGCTTTGCAAAACTCGCCAACACTTAGGCAAAAAAGTCAAAAGAGCCCAAAACCCGCTCGGTCGTCCGAACGCCACGCAAAACACACACGTAGCACCACAGTAGGTATTACACACGTTGTTAGAACTTACGGACTCGATTTCGATATACGAATCCGAAGTTATCGCCCAGCTTTGCAAAACTCGCCAACACTTAGGCAAAAAGTCAAAAAAGACTTCAAAACCCGCCGATCATCTGCCGTCCGAACGCCACGCAAAAAACACACACATAGTAATCGAGTAGGTATTAGACACGCTGTTAGAACTTACGGACTCGATTTCGACATACGGAACCGAAAGTTATCGCCAGCTTTGCAAAACTCGCCAACACTTAGGCAAAAAAGCAAAAAAGAGTCAAAACCCGCCGCACGGTCAGTCCGAACGCCACGCAAAACACACACATAGCACCGCCAGTAGGTATTAGACACGTGTTAGAACTTACGGACTCGATTCCGATATACGGAGACCGAAGTTATCGCCAGCTTTGCAAAAACTCGCCAACACTTACTTAAAAAAAGCCAAAAAGAGCCCAAAACCCCCTCGCGTTCATCCGAACGCCACGCAAACACACACATATAGCACCGAGTAGGTATTAGACACGCTGTTAGAACTTACGGACTCGATTTCGATATACGGAGACCGAAAGTTATCGCCCAGCTTTGCAAAACTCGCCAACACTTAGCAAAAAGCCGTAAAAGAGAGTCAAAACCCGCCTTTCGGTAGTCCGAACGCCACGCAAAACACACACATAGCAATCAGTAGGTATTAGACACACGTGTAGAACTTTACGGACTCGATTCGACATACGGAACCGAAAGTTATCGCCAGCTTTGCAAAAACTCGCCAACACTTAGGCAAAAAAAAGCGTCAAAAAAGAGATTCAAAACCCGCCTTCGTCAGTCCGAACGCCACACAAACACACACATAGCACCGAAAGTAGGTATTAGACACTGTTAGAACTTACGGACTCGATTTCGACATATACGGAACCGAAAGTTATCGCCCAGCTTTGCAAAAACTCGCCAACACTTAGGCAAAAAGCCGTAAAAGAGTCAAAACCCCCTCTGCCAGTCCGAACGCCACGCAAAAACACACACATAGCACCGCAAAGAGGTATTAGACACGTTGTTAGAACTTACGGACTCGATTTCGATATACGAAACCGAAGTTATCGCCCAGCTTTGCAAAACTCGCCAACACTTAGGCAAAAAGCCAAAAAGAGCTTCAAAACCCGACCATTCGTCCGAACGCCACGCAAACACACACATAGCAACACAGTAGGTATTAGACACGTTGTTAGAACTTACGGACTCGATTTCGACATACGGAACCGAAGTTATCGCCGGGCTTTGCAAAACTCGCCAACACTTAGGCAAAAAGCCAAAAAGAGAGTCAAAACCCGCCAAGATCGTCCAACGCCACGCAAAAACACACACATAGCACCAGTAGGTATTAGACACGTTAGAACTTACGGACTCGATTTCGATATACGGAATCCGAAGTTATCGCCAGCTTTGCAAAACTCGCCAACACTTTAGCAAAAAGCCAAAAGAGAGTCAAAACCCGCGCCGGTCGTCCGAACGCCACGCAAAACACACACATAGCACCGAGTAGGTATTAGACACGTTAGAACTTACGGACTCGATTTCGATATACGGAATCCGAAAGTTATCGCCAGCTTTGCAAAACTCGCCAACACTTAGGCAAAAAGCCAAAAAGAGTCAAAACCCGCTTCGTATCGTCCGAACGCCACGCAAACACACACATAGTAACCGACAGTAGGTATTAGACACGTGTTAGAACTTACGGACTCGAGATTCGACATACGGAGACCCGAGTTATCGCCCAGCTTTGCAAAACTCGCCAACACTTAGGCAAAAGCCAAAAAAGAGTTCAAAACCCCGATCTATCAGTCCTCAACGCCACGCAAACACACACATAGCACCGAGTAGGTATTAGACACGTGTTAGAACTTACGGACTCGATTCCGATATACTAAACCGAAGTTATCGCCAGCTTTGCAAAAAACTCGCCAACACTTAGGCAAAAAGCCAAAAAAGAGTCAAAACCCGCCCGTGCCAGTCCAACGCCACGCAAAACACACACATAGCACCGCAGTAGGTATTAGACACGCGTTAGAACTTACGGACTCGATTCGATATACGGAGACCGAAGTTATCGCCCAGCTTTGCAAAACTCGCCAACACTTAGGCAAAAAGCCAAAAAAGAGTCAAAACCCCGCCGCCGTCCGAACGCCACGCAAAACACACACATAGCACCGGTGTAGGTATTAGACACGCTGTTAGAACTTTACGGACTCGATTTCGACATACGGAAACCGAAGTTATCGCCCAGCTTTGCAAAACTCGCCAACACTTAGGCAAAAAGCCAAAAAGAGTCAAAACCCGCTCGGCCGTCCGAACGCCACGCAAAACACACACATAAGCACCGAGTAGGTATTAGACACGTGTTAGAACTTACGGACTCGATTTCGATATACTAAGACCGAAAGTTATCGCCAACTTTGCAAAAACTCGCCAACACTTAGGCAAAAAGCCGTAAAAAAGAGCTTCAAAACCCGATCGTTCAGTAGTCCGAACGCCACGCAAACACACACATAGCACCGCAGTAGGTATTAGACACACGTTAGAACTTACGGACTCGATTCTCCGATATACGGAACCGAAGTTATCGCCCAGCTTTGCAAAACTCGCCAACACTTAGGCAAAAAGTCCGAAAAAGAGATGTCAAAACCCGCTTCTAGTCCAACGCCACGCAAACACACACATAGCAATCACAGTAGGTATTAGACACGCTGTTAGAACTTACGGACTCGATTCGATATACGGAACCGAAGTTATCGCCAGCTTTGCAAAAACTCGCCAACACTTAGGCAAAAAGTCAAAAGAGCTTCAAAACCCCGCCGATTCAGTCCGAACGCCACGCAAAACACACACATAGCAGCACCGAGTAGGTATTAGACACACGTTAGAACGACGGACTCGATTCGATATACTAAGACCGAAAGTTATCGCCCGCTTTGCAAAACTCGCCAACACTTAGGCAAAAAGCCAAAAAGAGAGTCAAAACCCGCCTCGTCAGTCCGAACGCCACGCAAAAACACACACATAGCACCGCCAGTAGGTATTACACACGTGTTAGAACCGACGGACTCGATTCGACATATACGGAAACCGAAGTTATCGCCCAGCTTTGCAAAACTCGCCAACACTTAGGCAAAAAGCCAAAAAGAGTCAAAACCCGCTCGCCGTCCGAACGCCACGCAAAACACACACATAGCAATCACAGTAGGTATTAGACACGTGCAGTAACTTACGGACTCGATTCGATATACGGAACCGAAGTTATCGCCCAGCTTTGCAAAACTCGCCAACACTTAGGCAAAAAAGCCAAAAAGAGTTCAAAACCCGCCATTAGTCCGAACGCCACGCAAAACACACACATAGCACCGCAGTAGGTATTAGACACGCGTAGAACTCGACGGACTCGATTCCGATATACGGAACCGAAAGTTATCGCCAGCTTTGCAAAAACTCGCCAACACTTAGGCAAAAAGCCAAAAAAAGAGACTCAAACCCGCCGGTAGTCCCAACGCCACGCAAACACACACACATAGCACCGCAGTAGGTATTAGACACGTGTTAGAATCGACGGACTCGACGATTCGACATACGGAATCCGAAGTTATCGCCCAGCTTTGCAAAACTCGCCAACACTTAGGCAAAAAGTCAAAAAGACCTCAAAACCCGCTTCGGTAGTCCGAACGCCACGCTAAAAACACACACATAGCACCGCCAGTAGGTATTAGACACGTTGTTAGAACTTACGGACTCGATTCGACATACGGAACCGAAGTTATCGCCCAGCTTTGCAAAAACTCGCCAACACTTAGGCAAAAAAAGTCAAAAAGAGACCAAAACCCCGCTTCGGTAGTCCGAACGCCACGCAAACACACACATAGCAATCACAGTAGGTATTAGACACGCGTTGTCAAGAATCGACGGACTCGATTCCGATATACGGAAACCGAAAGTTATCGCCCAGCTTTGCAAAACTCGCCAACACTTAGGCAAAAAGCCGAAAAAGATTCAAAACCCGCTTCAGTAGTCCAACGCCACGCAAAACACACACACATAGCATCGCAGTAGGTATTAGACACGCATGTTAGAACTTCGACGGACTCGATTTCGACATATACGAAGCCGAAAGTTATCGCCAGCTTTGCAAAACTCGCCAACACTTAGCAAAAAGCCAAAAAAAGACTCAAAACCCGCTGGCCGTAGTCCAACGCCACGCAAACACACACATAGCACCGCGTAGGTATTAGACACGTGTTGCAACTGACGGGACTCGATTCCGACATACGGAAGCCGAGTTATCGCCCAGTTTGCAAAACTCGCCAACACTTAAGCAAAAAGCCAAAAAAGAGACAAAAACCCGCGTCGGTAGTCCGAACGCCACGCAAACACACACATAGCACCGCGTAGGTATTAGACACGTGTTAGAAATCGACGGACTCGATTCCGACATACTTAAGCCGAAAGTTATCGCCAGCTTTGCAAAACTCGCCAACACTTTAGGCAAAAAAAGCCAAAAAGAGACCAAAACCCGCTCAGTAGTCCAACGCCACGCAAACACACACATAGCACCGAGTAGGTATTAGACACACGTGTTAGAACGACGGACTCGATTCGACATATACGGAAGCCGAAGTTATCGCGCCAGCTTTGCAAAACTCGCCAACACTTAGGCAAAAAGTCAAAAAGAGATTCAAAAACCCGCTTCGTAGTCCGAACGCCACGCAAAACACACACATAGCACCGCCAGAGGTATTAGACACGTTGTAACTAGAATCGACGGACTCGATTTCGATATACGGAAGCCGAAAGTTATCGCCAGCTTTGCAAAACTCGCCAACACTTTAGCAAAAAGTCAAAAAGAGACCAAAACCCGCTCGATTCGGTAGTCCGAACGCCACGCAAAAACACACACATAGCACCGCCAGTAGGTATTAGACACGTGTTAGTAACCGACGGACTCGATTCCGACATACGGAAGCCGAAGTTATCGCCAGCTTTGCAAAACTCGCCAACACTTTCAGCAAAAAGCCAAAAGAGACCAAAACCCCCGCTCGCTTAGTCCGAACGCCACGCAAACACACACATAGCAATCAGAGGTATTAGACACGTTAGAATCGACGGACTCGATTCGACATACGGAAGCCGAAAGTTATCGCCAGCTTTGCAAAACTCGCCAACACTTAGGCAAAAAGCCAAAAAAGAGACAAAACCCCCGCCGGTAGTCCGAACGCCACGCAAAAACACACACATAGCAACCGCAGTAGGTATTAGACACGTGTTAGAAACCGACGGACTCGATTCGACATACGGAAGCCGAAGTTATCGCCCAGCTTTGCAAAACTCGCCAACACTTAGGCAAAAAGCAAAAAAAGAGACCAAAACCCGCTTCGTAGTCCAACGCCACGCAAAACACACACACATAGCACCGCAGAGTAGGTATTAGACACACGCGTTAGAACCGACGACGGACTCGATTCCGACATACGAATCCGTGTTATCGCCCAGTTTGCAAAACTCACCAACACTTTGGCAAAAAGCAGAAAAAGAGACCAAAACCCGCGTCGGTAGTCCGAACGCCACACACATAGCACCGCGTAGGTATTAGACACGCGTTGTAAATCGACGGACTCGATTCGACATACGGAAGCCGAAGTTATCGCCAGCTTTGCAAAAACTCGCCAACACTTAGGCAAAAAAAGCCAAAAAGAGATTCCAAAACCCGCGCTTAGTAGTCCAACGCCACGCAAACACACACATAGCACCGCCAGAGGTAGGTATTAGACACGTGTTAGAATCGACGGACTCGATTCCGACATACGAAGCCGAAAGTTATCGCCAGCTTTGCAAAACTCGCCAACACTTAGGCAAAAGCCGTAAAAGAGATCAAAACCCGCGGTAGTCCGAACGCCACGCAAACACACACATAGCAATCACAGAGGTATTAGACACGTTAGTAGAATCGACGGACTCGATTCCGACATACGGAAGCCGAGTTATCGCCCAGTTTGCAAAACTCGCCAACACTTAGGCAAAAAGTCGAAAAAGAGACCAAAAACCCGCGTCGGTAGTCCAACGCCACGCAAACACACACATAGCACCGCTAGCAGAGGTATTAGACACGTGTTAGAACGACGGACTCGATTCCGACATACGGAAGCCGAGTTATCGCCCAGTTTGCAAAACTCGCCAACACTTAGGCAAAAAGCCGAAAAAGAGACCAAACCCCGCGTCGGTAGTCCGAACGCCACGCAAACACACACATAGCACCGCGTAGGTATTAGACACGTGTTGAAATTGACGGACTCGATTTCGACATACGGAAGCCGAAAGTTATCGCCAGCTTTGCAAAAACTCGCCAACACTTAGGCAAAAAGCCAAAAAGAGACCAAAACCCGCTTTGCAGTAGTCCAACGCCACGCAAACACACACATAGCAATCACAGAGGTATTAGACACGTGTTGTAATCGACGGACTCGATTCGACATACTGAAGCCGAAGTTATCGCCAGCTTTGCAAAACTCGCCAACACTTTAGCAAAAAGCCAAAAAGAGACAAAACCCCCAGGCGGTAGTCCAACGCCACGCAAAACACACACATAGCACCGCAGTAGGTATTAGACACACTGTTAGAACCGACGGACTCGATTCGACGATATACGGAAGCCGAAGTTATCGCCCAGCTTTGCAAAACTCGCCAACACTTCAGCAAAAAGCCAAAAAAGAGACCAAACCCCCGCTTCACGTAGTCCCAACGCCACGCAAACACACACATAGCACCGCCGTAGTAGGTATTAGACACGTGTTAGAATCGACGGACTCGATTTCGACATACGAAGCCGAAGTTATCGCCCAGCTTTGCAAAAACTCGCCAACACTTAGCAAAAAGCCAAAAAGAGACCAAAACCCGCGCTTCAGTAGTCCGAACGCCACGCAAACACACACACACATAGCATCGCAGTAGTAGGTATTAGACACGTGTTGAATCGACGGACTCGATTCCGACATACGAAGCCGAAGTTATCGCCAGCTTTGCAAAACTCGCCAACACTTAGGCAAAAGCCGTAAAAAAGAGATTCAAAACCCGCCGGTAGTCCGAACGCCACGCAAAAAACACACACATAGCACCGCCAGAGGTATTAGACATAGACACGTGTTGTAATCGACGGACTCGATTCGACATACGGAAGCCGAAGTTATTATGCCAGCTTTGCAAAACTCGCCAACACTTAGGCAAAAAGCCAAAAAGAGACCAAACCCCCCGCTTCCAGTAGTCCCAACGCCACGCAAAACACACACATAGCAACCGCAGTAGGTATTAGACACGTGTTAGAACCGACGGACTCGATTCGACATACGGAAGCCGAAGTTATCGCCCAGCTTTGCAAAAACTCGCCAACACTTCAGCAAAAAGCCAAAAGAGACCAAAACCCGCGCTTAGTAGTCCGAACGCCACGCAAACACACACACATAGCACCGCCAGTAGGTATTAGACACGTGTTAGCAATCGACGGACTCGATTCGACATACGGAAGCCGAAGTTATCGCCCAGCTTTGCAAAACTCGCCAACACTTAGCAAAAAGCCAAAAAGACTCAAAACCCCGCTTGTAGTCCGAACGCCACGCAAACACACACATAGCACCACAGTAGGTATTAGACACGTGTCAGTAATCGACGGACTCGATTCCGACATACGGAAGCCGAGTTATCGCCCAGTTTGCAAAACTCGCCAACACTTAGGCAAAAAGCCGAAAAAGAGACCAAAACCCGCGTCGGTAGTCCGAACGCCACGCAAACACACATAGCACCGCGTAGGTATTAGACACGTGTTGCAACTGACGGGACTCGATTTCGACATACGGAAGCCGAGTTATCGCCCAGTTTGCAAAACTCGCCAACACTTAGGCAAAAAAGTCAAAAGAGACAAAAACCCGCTTTCAGTAGTCCAACGCCACGCAAACACACACATAGCACCGCGTAGGTATTAGACACGTGTTGCAACTGACGGACTCGATTCCGACATACGGAAGCCGAGTTATCGCCCAGTTTGCAAAACTCGCCAACACTTAGGCAAAAAGCCGAAAAAGAGACCAAAACCCGCGTCGGTAGTCCGAACGCCACGCAAAAACACACATAGCACCGCCAGAGGTATTATTAGACACGCGTTAGTAACCGACGGACTCGATTCCGACATATAGAAGCCGAGTTATCGCCCAGTTTGCAAAACTCGCCAACACTTAGGCAAAAAGCCGAAAAAGAGACCAAAACCCGCGTCGGTAGTCCGAACGCCACGCAAAACACACACATAGCACCGCGTAGGTATTAGACACGTTGTTAGAATCGACGGACTCGATTCCGACATATACGAAGCCGAAGTTATCGCCAGCTTTGCAAAACTCGCCAACACTTAGGCAAAAAGCCAAAAAGAGACCAAAACCCGCCAGTAGTCCGAACGCCACAAACACACACAAACACACACACATAGCACCGCAGTAGGTATTAGACACGTTGTTAATCGACGGACTCGATTCGACATACGGAAGCCGAAAGTTATCGCCCAGCTTTGCAAAACTCGCCAACACTTCAGCAAAAAAGTCAAAAGAGACCAAAACCAACGCAAAAAAGAAGTCCCAACGCCACAACAAACACACACACATAGCATCGCAGGTATTAGACACGTGTTGCAACCGACGGACTCGATTCGACATACGAAGCCGAAAGTTATCGCCCGCTTTGCAAAAACTCGCCAACACTTAGGCAAAAAGCCCAAAAAGAGACCAAAAACCCGCCGCAGTAGTCCGAACGCCACGCGCAAAACACACACACATAGCACCAGTAGGTATTATTACACGTGTTGTAATCGACGGACTCGATTCCGACATACGAAGCCGAAGTTATCGCCAGCTTTGCAAAACTCGCCAACACTTAGCAAAAAGCAAAAAGTCAAAAAGAAAAGAGACCAAAACCCGCCGGTAGTCCGAACGCCACGCAAACACACACATAGCACCGCGTAGGTATTAGACACGTGTTGCAACTGACGGAACTCGATTTCGACATACGGAAGCCGAGTTATCGCCCAGTTTGCAAAACTCGCCAACACTTAGGCAAAAAGCCGAAAAAGAGACCAAAACCCCCGTCGGTAGTCCGAACGCCACGCAAACACACACATAGCACCGCGTAGGTATTAGACACATGTTGTCAGAATCGACGGACTCGATTTCGATATACGGAAGCCGAAGTTATCGCCAGCTTTGCAAAAACTCGCCAACACTTTAGCAAAAAGCCAAAAAGAGACCAAAACCCGCGCCAGTAGTCCGAACGCCACGCAAAACACACACATAGCACCGCAGAGGTATTTAGACACGTCAGAATCGACGGACTCGATTCCGACATACGGAAGCCGAAGTTATCGCCCAGCTTTGCAAAACTCGCCAACACTTAGCAAAAAGCCAAAAAGAGAGAAAAACCCGCCAGTAGTCCGCAACGCCACGCCAAAACACACACATAGCACCGCAGTAGGTATTAGACACGTGTTAATCGACGGACTCGATTCCGACATACGAAGCCGAAGTTATCGCCCAGCTTTGCAAAACTCGCCAACACTTAGGCAAAAAGCCAAAAAGAGACTCAAACCCCCGCTTGTAGTCCGAACGCCACGCAAACACACACACATAAGCACCGCAGAGGTATTAGACACGTGTTGTTAGAATCGACGGACTCGATTCCGATATATACGAAGCCGAAGTTATCGCCAGCTTTGCAAAACTCGCCAACACTTAGGCAAAAAGCCAAAAGAGACCAAAACCCGCGCCGGTAGTCCCAACGCCACGCAAAAAACACACACATAGCACCGCTGTAGGTATTAGACATACACGGTTAGAACCGACGGACTCGATTCCGACATACGAAGCCGAAGTTATCGCCAGCTTTGCAAAAACTCGCCAACACTTAGGCAAAAAGCCAAAAGAGACTCAAAACCCGCCAGTAGTCCCAACGCCACGCAAAACACACACATAGCACCGCAGTAGGTATTAGACACACGGTTGTAATCGACGGACTCGATTCCGACATACGGAAGCCGAGTTATCGCCCAGTTTGCAAAACTCGCCAACACTTAGGCAAAAAGCCAAAAAAGAGACCAAAAACCCTTAGTAGTCCAACGCCACGCAAACACACACATAGCACCGCAGTAGGTATTAGACACATGTTAGAATCGACGGACTCGATTCGACATACGGAAGCCGAAGTTATCGCCAGCTTTGCAAAAACTCGCCAACACTTAGGCAAAAAGCCAAAAAGAGATCAAAACCCGCTTAGTAGTCCCAACGCCACAAAAAACACACACATAGCAGCGCAGAGGTATTAGACACGGTCAGAATCGACGGACTCGATTTCGACATACGAAGCCGAAGTTATCGCCAGCTTTGCAAAACTCGCCAACACTTAGCAAAAAAGCCAAAAAGAGACAAAACCCGCTACGCAGTAGTCCGAACGCCACAAAAACACACACATAGCACCGCCAGAGGTATTAGACACGTGTTGCAACTGACGGGACTCGATTCCGATATACGGAAGCCGAGTTATCGCCCAGTTTGCAAAACTCGCCAACACTTAGGCAAAAAAAGCCGAAAAAGAGACCAAAACCCGCGCGGAGAGTCCGAACGCCACGCAAACACACACATAGCACCGCGTAGGTATTAGAGACACGCGTGTTGTAACCGACGGACTCGATTCGACATATACTAAGCCGAAGTTATCGCCAGCTTTGCAAAACTCGCCAACACTTCAGCAAAAAGCCAAAAAGAGACCAAACCCGCCGCCGGTAGTCCGAACGCCACGCAAACACACACATAGCACCGAGTAGGTATTAGACACGTGTTAGAACCGACGGACTCGATTCCGACATACGGAAGCCGAGTTATCGCCCAGTTTGCAAAACTCGCCAACACTTAAGCAAAAAGCCAAAAAGAGACCAAAACCCGCGTCGGTAGTCCGAACGCCACGCAAACACACACATAGCACCGCGTAGGTATTAGACACGTGTTGCAACTGACGGGACTCGATTCCGACACACGGAAGCCGAGTTATAGCCCGGTTTGCAAAACACGCCAACACTTAGGCAAAAAGCCGAAAAAGAGACCAAAACCCGCGTCGGTAGTCCGAACGCCACGCAAACACACACATAGCACCGCCAGAGGTATTATTAGACACGTGGTCAGAATCGACGGACTCGATTCCGACATACGGAAGCCGAAGTTATCGCCCAGCTTTGCAAAAACTCGCCAACACTTAGCAAAAAGCCAAAAAGAGACCAAAACCCGCGCTAGTAGTCCAACGCCACGCAAACACACACATAGCACCGCCAGAGGTATTAGACACGTGTAGTAAACCGACGGACTCGATTCGACATACGGAAGCCGAAGTTATCGCCAGCTTGCAAAACTCGCCAACACTTAGCAAAAAAGCCAAAAGAGACCAAAAACCCGCCAGTAGTCCGAACGCCACGCAAAACACACACATAGCACCGCCAGTAGGTATTAGACACGGTTGTTAGAATCGACGGACTCGATTCGACATACGGAAGCCGAAGTTATCGCCAGCTTTGCAAAACTCGCCAACACTCTGGCAAAAAGCCGAAAAAGAGACCAAAACCCGCACGGTAGTCCGAACGCCACGCAAACACACACATAGCACCGCGTAGGTATTAGACACTTGTTGCAAATGACGGGACTCGATTCCGACATACGGAAGCCGAGTTATCGCCCAGTTTGCAAAACTCGCCAACACTTAGGCAAAAAGCCGAAAAAGAGACCAAAACCCCGCTTAGTAGTCCAAACGCCACGCAACACACACACATAGCACCGCCAGAGGTATTAGACACGTGTTGTAACCGACGGACTCGATTCCGACATATACGGAAGCCGAAAGTTATCGCCAGCTTTGCAAAACTCGCCAACACTTAGGCAAAAAGCCAAAAAGAGACCAAAACCCCGCCGGTAGTCCGAACGCCACGCAAAAACACACACATAGCAATCGCAGTAGGTATTGTACACGTTGCAAGAATCGACGGACTCGATTCGACATACGGAAGCCGAAGTTATCGCCAGCTTTGCAAAACTCGCCAACACTTAGGCAAAAAGCCGAAAAAGAGACCAAAACCCGCTTCGGTAGTCCGAACGCCACGCAAACACACACATAGCACCGCGTAGGTATTAGACACGTGTTGCAACTGACGGAACTCGATTTCGACATACGGAAGCCGAGTTATCGCCCAGTTTGCAAAACTCGCCAACACTTAGGCAAAAAGCCAAAAGAGACCAAAACCCGCAGTAGTCCGAACGCCACGCAAACACACACATAGCACCGCCAGAGGTATTAGACACGTGTTGAACCGACGGACTCGATTCCGACATACGAAGCCGAAGTTATCGCCCAGCTTTGCAAAACTCGCCAACACTTTAAAAAGAGGCAAAAAAAAAAAAGAGACCAAAACCCGCCGCAGTAGTCCAACGCCACGCAAACACACACATAGCAATCACAGAGGTATTATATACACGTGTCAGAATCGACGGACTCGATTCGACATACGGAAGCCGAAGTTATCGCCAGCTTTGCAAAACTCGCCAACACTTAGGCAAAAAAAAAGCCGAAAAAAGAGACCAAAAAACACCGCCAGTAGTCCGAACGCTCCGAACGCCACGCAAAACACACACATAGCACCGCCAGTAGGTATTAGACACGTGTTGTAATCGACGACGGACTCGATTCGATTCCGACATACGGAAGCCGAAGTTATCGCCCAGCTTTTGCAAAAACTCGCCAACACTTCTTAGCAAAAAGCCAAAAAAGAGACTAAAAAACCGCGCCAGTAGTCCGAACGCCACGCAAACACACACATAGCACCGCAGTAGTATATTAGACACGTGTTGTAATCGACGGACTCGATTTCGACATACGGAAGCCGAAGTTATCGCCAGCTTTGCAAAAACTCGCCAACACTTAGCAAAAAGCCAAAAAAGAGACCAAAACCCCGCTTAGTAGTCCCAACGCCACGCAAAACACACACATAGCACCGCCAGAGGTATTAGACACGTTGTTAATCGACGGACTCGATTCCGACATACGAAGCCGAAGTTATCGCCCAGCTTTGCAAAACTCGCCAACACTTAGGCAAAAGCCCAAAAGAGACCAAAACCCGCCGCTTCAGTAGTCCAACGCCACGCAAACACACACACATAGCACCGCAGAGGTATTAGACACACGTGTTAGAATCGACGGACTCGATTCCGACATACGGAAGCCGAAGTTATCGCCAGCTTGCAAAACTCGCCAACAACTTAAAGCAAAAAGCCAAAAAAGAGACTCAAAACCCGCCGCTTTAGTCCGAACGCCACGCAAAACACACACATAGCAATCGCCAGTAGGTATTAGACACGTGTTGCAAAACGACGGACTCGATTCGACATACTGAAGCCGAAAGTTATCGCCAGCTTTGCAAAAACTCGCCAACACTTAGGCAAAAAGCCAAAAAGAGACCAAAACCCGCGCCTTTAGTCCGAACGCCACGCAAAAACACACACACATAGCACCGCCAGAGGTATTAGACACACGTGTTGTAACCGACGGGACTCGATTCGACATACGGAAGCCGAAGTTATCGCCAGCTTTGCAAAACTCGCCAACACTTAGGCAAAAAAGCCAAAAAAAGAGACCAAAAACCCGCCGGTAGTCCGAACGCCACGCAAAACACACACATAGCACCGCAGAGGTATTACACACACGGTTGTAATCGACGGACTCGATTCGACATATACGAAGCCGAAGTTATCGCCCAGCTTTGCAAAAAACTCGCCAACACTTAGCAAAAAGCCAAAAAGAGACCAAAACCCGCGCTTCAGTAGTCCGAACGCCACGCAACAACACACACACATAGCACCGTAGTAGGTATTAGACACGTGTTGCAATCGACGGACTCGATTCCGACATACGAAGCCGAAAGTTATCGCCAGCTTTGCAAAACTCGCCAACACTTAGGCAAAAAGCCAAAAAAGAGACCAAAACCCCGCTTTGTAGTCCCAACGCCACGCAAACACACACACATAGCACCGCACAGAGGTATTAGACACGTGTTGTAATCGACGGACTCGATTCCGACATACTAAGCCGAAGTTATCGCCCAGCTTTGCAAAACTCGCCAACACTTAGCAAAAAGCCAAAAGAGAGACAAAACCCGCTTGTAGTCCGAACGCCACGCAAACACACACACATAGCACCGCCAGAGGTATTAGACACGTGTTGCAATCGACGGACTCGATTCCGACATACGGAAGCCGAAGTTATCGCCCAGCTTTGCAAAACTCGCCAACACTTAGGCAAAAAGCAAAAAAAAGAGACCAAAAACCCCCGCCGGTAGTCCCAACGCCACGCAAAACACACACATAGCACCGCTGTAGGTAGGTATTAGAGACACGTGTTGAATCGACGGACTCGATTCCGACATACGGAAGCCGAAGTTATCGCCAGCTTTGCAAAACTCGCCAACACTTTAGCAAAAAGCCAAAAGAGACCAAACCCGCGCTTGTAGTCCCAACGCCACGCAAAACACACACACATAGCACCACAGAGGTATTAGACACACGTGTTAACCGACGGACTCGATTCCGACATATACGGAGCCGAAGTTATCGCCCAGCTTTGCAAAAACTCGCCAACACTTAGGCAAAAAAGCCAAAAAGAGACCAAAACCCCGCTTCAGTAGTCCAACGCCACGCAAACACACACATAGCACCGCAGTATTAGGTATTAGACACGTGTTGAATCGACGGACTCGATTCGACATACGGAAGCCGAAAGTTATCGCCAGCTTTGCAAAAACTCGCCAACACTTTAGTAAAAAAGCCAAAAAGAGACCAAAAACCGCGCTTTTAGTAGTCCGAACGCCACGCAAAACACACACACACATAAGCACCGCCAGAGGTATTAGACACGTGTTGTAACCGACGGACTCGATTCGACATACGGAAGCCGAAGTTATCGCCAGCTTTGCAAAACTCGCCAACACTTAGGCAAAAAAAGCCAAAAAGAGACCAAAACCCCGCAGTAGTCCGAACGCCACGCAAAACACACACATAGCACCGCACACAGAGGTATTAGACACGTGTTGTAATCGACGGACTCGATTTCGACATACGGAAGCCGAAGTTATCGCCCAGCTTTGCAAAACTCGCCAACACTTAGTAGCAAAAAAGCCAAAAAAAGAGACCAAAACCCCCGTCAGTAGTTCGAACGCCACGCAAACACACACATAGCACCGCGTAGGTATTAGACACGTGTTGCAACTGACGGGACTCGATTCCGACATACGGAAGCCGAGTTATCGCCCAGTTTGCAAAACTCGCCAACACTTAGGCAAAAAGCCAAAAAAGAGACCAAAACCCGCGTCGGTAGTCCGAACGCCACGCAAACACACACACACACACATAGCACCGCAGTAGGTATTAGACACGTGCAGAATCGACGGACTCGATTCCGACATACGGAAGCCGAAGTTATCGCCAGCTTTGCAAAAAACTCGCCAACACTTAGCAAAAAGCCAAAAAGAGACCAAACCCGCCGCAGTAGTCCGAACGCCACGCAAAAACACACACATAGCACCGCCAGAGTAGGTAGACAGACACGTGTTGCAACTGACGGGACTCGATTCCGACATACGGAAGCCGAGTTATCGCCCAGTTTGCAAAACTCGCCAACACTTAGGCAAAAAGCCAAAAGAGGACCAAAAAACCCGCGCCAGTAGTCCGCCAACGCCACGCAAAAACACACACATAGCACCGCGTAGGTATTAGACACGTGTTGCAACTGACGGGACTCGATTCCGACATACGGAAGCCGAGTTATCGCCCGGTTTGCAAAACTCGCCAACACTTAGGCAAAAAGCCGAAAAAGAGACAAAACCCGCGTCGGTAGTCCGAACGCCACGCAAACACACACATAGCACCGCACAGGTATTAGACACGTGTTGCAACCGACGGACTCGATTCGACATATACTGAAGCCGAAGTTATCGCCCAGCTTTGCAAAACTCGCCAACACTTAGCAAAAAGCCAAAAAGAGACCAAAACCCGCCCGGCAGTAGTCCGAACGCCACGCAAATACGCACATAGCAACGCGAGGTATTAGACACTGTTGCAACTGACGGCACTCGATTCCGACATACGGAAGCCGAGTTATCGCCCAGTTTGCAAAACTCGCCAACACTTAGGCAAAAAGCCGAAAAAGAGACCAAAACCCCGTCGGTAGTCCGAACGCCACGCGAACACACACATAGCAATCACAGAGGTATTAGACACGTGTTGCAATCGACGGACTCGATTCGACATACGGAAGCCGAAAGTTATCGCCCAGCTTTGCAAAACTCGCCAACACTTAGCAGCAAAAGCCAAAAAGAGACCAAAACCCCGCCGGTAGTCCGAACGCCACGCAAAAACACACACATAGCACCGCAGTAGTATATTAGACACGTTGTTGTAATCGACGGACTCGATTCGACATACGGAAGCCGAAGTTATCGCCAGCTTTGCAAAACTCGCCAACACTTAGGCAAAAAGCAAAAAAAGAGACCAAACCCCCGCTTGTAGTCCGAACGCCACGCAAACACACACACACATAGCACCGCAGAGGTATTAGACACGTGTTGAATCGACGGACTCGATTCCGACATACGGAAGCCGAGTTATCGCCCAGTTTGCAAAACTCGCCAACACTCTGGCAAAAAGCCGAAAAAGAGACCAAAACCCGCGTCGGTAGTCCGAACGCCACGCAAACACACACATAGCACCGCAGTAGAGGTATTAGACACGTGTCAGAATCGACGGACTCGATTTCGACATACGGAAGCCGAAGTTATCGCCAGCTTTGCAAAACTCGCCAACACTTAGGCAAAAAAAAAAAAGAGACCAAAACCCCGCCAGTAGTCCGAACGCCACACAAACACACACATAGCACCGCCAGAGGTATTAGACACGTTGTCAGAATCGACGGACTCGATTTCGACATACGGAAGCCGAAGTTATCGCCCAGCTTGCAAAAAACTCGCCAACACTTAGGCAAAAAGTCCAAAAAGAGACCAAAACCCGCGCCGCAGAGTCTCAACGCCACGCAAACACACACATAGCACCGCAGAGGTATTAGACACACGTGTTGTAATCGACGGACTCGATTCCGACATACGGAAGCCGAGTTATCGCCCAGTTTGCAAAACTCGCCAACACTTAGGCAAAAAGCCAAAAAGAGACAAAACCCGCGCGCAGTAGTCCTCCAACGCCACGCAAACACACACATAGCACCGCCAGAGGTATTAGACACGTGTTGCAATCGACGGACTCGATTCCGACATACGAAGCCGAAGTTATCGCCCAGCTTTGCAAAAACTCGCCAACACTTAGCAAAAAGCCAAAAAGAGAGACCAAAACCAAACCGCGCTAGTAGTCCGAACGCCACGCAAACACACACACAGCAAGCACCGCAGTAGGTATTAGACACACGTGTTGTAATCGACGGACTCGATTCCGACATACGGAAGCCGAAGTTATCGCCAGCTTTGCAAAACTCGCCAACACTTAGGCAAAAAGTCAAAAAGAGACCAAAACCCCCGCTTCAGTAGTCCCAACGCCACGCAAACACACATAGCAGCACCGCCAGAGGTATTACACACGTGTTGAATCGACGGACTCGATTCCGACATACGGAAGCCGAAAGTTATCGCCCAGCTTTGCAAAAACTCGCCAACACTTAGGCAAAAAGCCAAAAAGAGACCAAAACCCGCATTTAGTAGTCCAACGCCACGCAAACACACACACACATAGCACCGCAGAGAGGTATTAGACACGTGTTGCAATCGACGGACTCGATTCCGACATACGAAAGCCGAGTTATCGCCCAGTTTGCAAAACTCGCCAACACTTAGGCAAAAAGCCGAAAAAGAGACCAAACCCCCGCTTCGGTAGTCCGAACGCCACGCAAACACACACATATAGCAGCAGTAGTAGAGATTATTAGACACGTGTTGTAATCGACGGACTCGATTCGACATACGGAAGCCGAAGTTATCGCCCAGCTTTGCAAAACTCGCCAACACTTAAGCAAAAAGTAAAAAAAAGAGACCAAAACCCGCCTTCAGTAGTCCGAACGCCACGCAAACACACACATAGCATCACAGAGGTATTAGACACGTGTTGCAACTGACGGAACTCGATTTCGACATACGGAAGCCGAGTTATCGCCCAGTTTGCAAAACTCGCCAACACTTAGGCAAAAAGCCGAAAAAGAGACCAAAACCCGCGTCGGTAGTCCGAACGCCACGCAAACACACACATAGCACCGCGTAGGTATTAGACACGTGTTGCAACTGACGGACTCGATTCCGACATACGGAAGCCGAGTTATCGCCCAGTTTGCAAAACTCGCCAACACTTAGGCAAAAAGCCGAAAAAGAGACCAAACCCGCGTCGGTAGTCCGAACGCCACGCAAACACACACACATAGCACCACAGAGGTTTAGACACGATTGTCAGAATCGACGGACTCGATTCGACATACGAAGCCGAAAGTTATCGCCAGCTTTGCAAAACTCGCCAACACTTAGGCAAAAGCCGAAAAAGAGACCAAAACCCGCGTCGGTAGTCCGAACGCCACGCAAACACACACATAGCATAGCACAGTAGGTATTAGACACGTGTTGCAGAATCGACGGACTCGATTCGACATACGGAAGCCGAAGTTATCGCCAGCTTGCAAAACTCGCCAACACTTAGGCAAAAAGCCAAAAAGAGACAAAAACCCGCCGCTTAGTCCGAACGCCACGCAAACACACACATAGCACCGCAGTAGGTATTAGACACGGTTGTAATCGACGGACTCGATTCGACATATACGGAAGCCGAAGTTATCGCCCAGCTTTGCAAAACTCGCCAACACTTAGGCAAAAAGCCAAAAAGAGACCAAACCCGCCGGTAGTCCAACGCCAGTAGTCCAACGCCACGCAAACACACACATAGCACCGCAGAGGTATTAGACACGTTGCAATCGACGGACTCGATTCCGACATACGGAAGCCGAAGTTATCGCCAGCTTTGCAAAACTCGCCAACAAAAGCAAAAAAAAAAAGCCAAAAGAGACCAAAACCCGCCGCTTGTAGTCCGAACGCCACGCAAACACACACACATAGCAATCACAGTAGGTATTAGACACGTGTTGTAATCGACGGACTCGATTCCGACATACGGAAGCCGAAGTTATCGCCAGCTTTGCAAAACTCGCCAACACTTAGGCAAAAAGCCAAAAAGAGAGACCAAAACCCGCGCTTAGAGTAGTCCCAACGCCACGCAAACACACACACATAGCACCGCCAGAGGTATTTAGACACACGTGTTAAATCGACGGACTCGATTCCGACATACTGAAGCCGAAGTTATCGCCAGCTTTGCAAAACTCGCCAACACTCAGCAAAAAGCCAAAAAGAGACCAAAACCCGCGCTTTCAGAAGTCCGAACGCCACGCAAACACACACACATAGCACCGCTGTAGGTATTAGGACACGTTGCAGAATCGACGGACTCGATTCGACATACGGAAGCCGAAAGTTATCGCCCAGCTTTGCAAAACTCGCCAACACTTAGGCAAAGTCAAAAAAAAAGAGACCAAACCCCGCCTTTGTAGTCCGAACGCCACGCAAAAACACACACATAATAACACAGAGGTATTAGACACGGTTGCAGAATCGACGGACTCGATTCCGACATACGGAAGCCGAGTTATCGCCCAGTTTGCAAAACTCGCCAACACTTAGGCAAAAAGCCAAAAAAGAGACCAAAACCCGCGTCGGTAGTCCGAACGCCACGCAAACAAACACACACATAGCACGCACAGAGGTATTAGACACGGTTGAATCGACGGACTCGATTCCGACACGGAAGCCGAAAGTTATCGCCAGCTTTGCAAAAAACTCGCCAACACTTAGGCAAAAAGCCAAAAAGAGACCAAAACCCCGCCAGAGTCCGAACGCCACGCAAAAACACACACATAGCACCGCCAGAGGTATTAGACACGTGTTGCAACTGACGGGACTCGATTCCGACATACGGAAGCCGAGTTATCGCCCAGTTTGCAAAACTCGCCAACACTTAGGCAAAAAGCCGAAAAAGAGACCAAAACCCGCCGCAGTAGTCCGAACGCCACGCAAAAACACACACATAGCACCGCAGTAGGTATTTAGACACGTGTCAGTAACCGACGGACTCGATTCCGACATACGGAAGCCGAGTTATCGCCCAGTTTGCAAAACTCGCCAACACTTAGGCAAAAAGCCGAAAAAGAGACCAAAACCCGCGTCGGTAGTCCGAACGCCACGCAAACACACACATAGCAATCAGAGGTATTTAGACACGTGTTGAATCGACGGACTCGATTCCGACATACGGAAGCCGAGTTATCGCCCAGTTTGCAAAACTCGCCAACACTTAGGCAAAAAGCCGAAAAAGAGACCAAAACCCCCGTCGGTAGTCCGAACGCCACGCAAACACACACATAGCACCGCCAGAGGTATTAGACACGTGTTGTAATCGACGGACTCGATTCGACATACGGAAGCCGAAAGTTATCGCCAGCTTTGCAAAACTCGCCAACACTTAGCAAAAAAGCAAAAAGAGACCCAAAAAACCCGCTTTCAGTAGTCCCAACGCCACGCAAAACACACACATAGCACCGCAGTAGGTATTAGACACACGTGTTGTAATCGACGGACTCGATTCGACATACGGAAGCCGAAGTTATCGCCCAGCTTTGCAAAACTCGCCAACACTTAGGCAAAAAGCCGAAAAAGAGACCAAAACCCGCGTCGGTAGTCCGAACGGCACGCAAACACACACATAGCACCGCGTAGGTATTAGACACGTGTTGCAAATGACGGGACTCGATTCCGACATACGGAAGCCGAGTTATCGCCCAGTTTGCAAATCTCGCCAACACTTAGGCAAAAAGCCGAAAAAGAGACAAAACCCCCGCCTGTAGTCCGAACGCTAACGCGCAAACACACACATAGCACCGCTGTAGGTATTAGACACGTGTTGTAATCGACGGACTCGATTCCGACATACGGAAGCCGAAGTTATCGCCTCAGCTTTGCAAAACTCGCCAACACTTTAGCAAAAAGCCAAAAAAGAGACCAAACCCCCGCCGGTAGTCCCAACGCCACGCAAAACACACACATAGCAATCAGAGAGGTATTAGACACGTGTTGTAATCGACGGACTCGATTCGACATACGGAAGCCGAAGTTATCGCCCAGCTTTGCAAAAACTCGCCAACACTTAGCAAAAAGCCAAAAAGAGACCAAAACCCGCCGCCAGTAGTCCGAACGCCACGCAAAACACACACACATAGCACCGCCAGAGGTATTAGACACGTGTTGTAATCGACGGACTCGATTCCGACATACCTGAAGCCGAAGTTATCGCCAGCTTTGCAAAAACTCGCCAACACTTAGGCAAAAAGCCAAAAGAGAGAAAAAACCCGCCGGTAGTCCGAACGCCACGCAAACACACACATAGCACCGCGTAGGTATTAGACACGTGTTGCAACTGACGGGACTCGATTCCGACATACGGAAGCCGAGTTATCGCCCAGTTTGCAAAACTCGCCAACACTTAGGCAAAAAGCCGAAAAAGAGACCAAAACCCGCGTCGGTAGTCCGAACGCCACACACATAGCACCGCGTAGGTATTAGACACGTGTTGCAACTGACGGGACTCGATTCCGACATACGGAAGCCGAGTTATCGCCCAGTTTGCAAAACTCGCCAACACTTAGGCAAAAAGCCGAAAAAGAGAAAAAACCTTAGCGAAGTAGTCCAACGCCAACACACACACACATAGCACCGCGTAGGTATTAGACACGTGTTGCAACTGACGGGACTCGATCCGACATACGGAAGCCGGAGTTATCGCCCAGTTTTGCAAAACTCGCCAACACTTAGCCAAAAAGCCAAAAAGAGACCAAAACCCGCGTCGGTAGTCCCAACGCCACGCAAACACACACATAGCACCGCTGCCAGAGGTATTAGACACGTGTTGCAACTGACGGGACTCGATTCCGACATACGGAAGCCGAGTTATCGCCCAGTTTGCAAAACTCGCCAACACTTAGCAAAAAAAGCCAAAAAGAGACCAAAACCCGCCGCTTCAGTAGTCCGAACGCCACGCAAAACACACACATAGCACCGCCAGAGGTATTATTAGACACGTGTTGTAAATCGACGGACTCGATTCGAACACATACGGAAGCCGAAGTTATCGCCAGCTTTGCAAAACTCGCCAACACTTAGGCAAAAAGCCGTAAAAAGAGACCAAAACCCCGCCGGTAGTCCGAACGCCACACGCAAACACACACATAGCACCGCCAGAGGTATTAGACACGTTGTCAAATAATCGACGGACTCGATTCGACATACGGAAGCCGAAAGTTATCGCCCAGCTTTGCAAAACTCGCCAACACTTAAGCAAAAAGCCAAAAGAGACCAAAACCCGCCGCCAGTTAGTCCGAACGCCACACAAAACACACACATAGCACCGCCAGAGGTATTAGACACGGTTGTAATCGACGGACTCGATTCCGACATACGAAGCCGAAGTTATCGCCCAGCTTTGCAAAACTCGCCAACACTTAGCAAAAAGCCAAAAAGAGACCAAAACCCGCCTTTAGTCCAACGCCACGCAAACACACACACACATAGCACCGCCAGAGGTATTAGAGACACGTGTTGCAACCGACGGACTCGATTCCGACATACGGAAGCCGAAGTTATCGCCAGCTTTGCAAAACTCGCCAACACTTAGCAAAAAAAGTCAAAAAGAGACCAAAAACCCGCGCTTGTAGTCCCAACGCCACGCAAAACACACACATAGCACCACAGTAGGTATTAGACACGTGTTGTAATCGACGGACTCGATTCCACATACGGAAGCCGAAGTTATCGCCAGCTTTGCAAAAAACTCGCCAACACTTAGCAAAAAGCCAAAAAGAGACCAAAACCCGCTTGTAGTCCGAACGCCACGCAAACACACACATAGCAATCACAGAGGTATTTACACACGTGTTGCAACCGACGGACTCGATTCGACATACACGGAAGCCGAAGTTATCGCCAGCTTTGCAAAAACTCGCCAACACTTAGCAAAAAGCCAAAAGAGACCAAAACCCCGCGCAGTAGTCCGAACGCCACGCAAAAACACACACATAGCACCGCACAGAGGTATTAGACACGTTGTTGAATCGACGGACTCGATTCCGACATACGGAAGCCGAGTTATCGCCCAGTTTGCAAAACTCGCCAACACTTAGCAAAAAGCCAAAAAAGAGACCAAAACCCGCGTCGGTAGTCCGAACGCCACGCAAACACACACATAGCACCGCGGAGGTATTAGACACGTGTTGCAACTGACGGGACTCGATTCCGACATACGGAAGCCGAGTTATCGCCCAGTTTGCAAAACTCGCCAACACTTTGGCAAAAAAGCCGAAAAAGAGACCAAAACCCGCGTCTGTAGTCCGAACGCCACGCAGACACACACATAACACCGCGTAGGTATTTGACACGTGTTGCAAATGACGGGACTCGATTCCGACATACGGAAGCCGAGTTATCGCCCAGTTTGCAAATCTCGCCAACACTTAGGCAAAAAGCCGAAAAAGAGACAAAACCCCGCTTTAGTCCGAACGCCACGCAAAACACACACACATAGCACCGCAGTAGGTATTAGACACGTGTTGTAATCGACGGACTCGATTCCGACATACGAAGCCGAAGTTATCGCCAGCTTTGCAAAACTCGCCAACACTTAGCAGCAAAAAGCCAAAAAGAGACCAAAACCCGCGCCGTCCAGTAGTCCTAACGCCACGCAAACACACACATACATAGCAACCGCCAGAGGTATTAGACACGTGTTGTAATCGACGGACTCGATTCCGACATACTGAAGCCGAAGTTATCGCCCAGCTTTGCAAAAACTCGCCAACACTCAGCAAAAAGCAAAAAGAGACCAAAACCCGCGCCAGTAGTCCGAACGCCACGCAAACACACACATAGCACCGCCAGAGGTATTAGGGACACGTTGCAACGACGACGGACTCGATTCCGACATACGGAAGCCGAAGTTATCGCCAGCTTTGCAAAACTCGCCAACACTTAGGCAAAAAGCCAAAAAGAGACCAAAACCCGCCGCTCAGTAGTCCGAAACGCCACGCAAACACACACACATAGCACCGCAGAGGTATTTAGACACGTGTTGTAACCGACGGACTCGATTCCGACATACTAAGCCGAAGTTATCGCCCAGCTTTGCAAAACTCGCCAACACTTAGGCAAAAAGCCAAAAGAGACCAAAACCCGCGCAGTAGTCCAACGCCACGCAAAACACACACATAGCACCGCAGAGGTATTAGACACGTGTTGTAATCGACGGACTCGATTCGACATACTGAAGCCGAAGTTATCGCCCAGCTTTGCAAAACTCGCCAACACTTAGCAAAAAAAGCCAAAAAGAGACCAAACCCCGCAGTAGTCCGAACGCCACGCAACACACACACACATAGCACCGCCAGAGGTATTAGACACGTGTTGCAGAATCGACGGACTCGATTCCGACATACGGAAGCCGAAGTTATCGCCAGCTTGCAAAAACTCGCCAACACTTAGGCAAAAAAGTTAAAAAAGAGACCAAAACCCGCTGGCCAGTAGTCCAACGCCACACGCAAACACACACATAGCACCGCTGTAGGTATTTAGACACGTGTTGCAATCGACGGACTCGATTCCGACATACTAAGCCGAAGTTATCGCCAGCTTTGCAAAACTCGCCAACACTTAGGCAAAAAGCCAAAAGAGACCAAAACCCGCTTGTAGTCCGAACGCCACGCAAAAACACACACATAGCACCGCACAGAGGTATTAGACACGTGTTGTAATCGACGGACTCGATTCACATACGGAAGCCGAAGTTATCGCCAAGTTTGCAAAACTCGCCAACACTTAGGCAAAAAGCCGAAAAAGAGACCAAAACCCGCGTCGTTAGTCCGAACGCCACGCAAACACACACATAGCACCGCGTAGGTATTAGACACGTGTTGCAACTGACGGGACTCGATTCCGACATACGGAAGCCGAGTTATCGCCCAGTTTGCAAAACTCGCCAACACTTAGACAAAAAGCCGAAAAAGAGACCAAAACCCCCGCTTTAGTAGTCCGACGCCACGCAAAACACACACATAGCACCGCAGAGGTATTAGACACGTGTTGCAACTGACGGACTCGATTCCGACATACGGAAGCCGAGTTATCGCCCAGTTTGCAAAACTCGCCAACACTTTGGCAAAAAGCAGAAAAAGAGACCAAAACCCGCGTCGGTAGTCCGAACGCCACGCAAACACACACATAGCACCGCGTAGGTATTAGACACGTGTTGCAACTGACGGGACTCGATTCCGACATACGGAAGCCGAGTTATCGCCCAGTTTGCAAAACTCGCCAACACTTAGGCAAAAAGCCAAAAAAGAGACAAAAACCCGCGTTGGTAGTCCGAACGCCACGCAAACACACACATAGCACCACAGAGGTATTAGACACGTGTTGCAAATCGACGGACTCGATTCGACATACGGAAGCCGAAGTTATCGCCAGCATTGCAAAACTCGCCAACACTTAGGCAAAAAAAGCCAAAAAGAGACAAAAAACCCGCCGCTTTCAGTCCGAACGCCACGCAAAACACACACACATAGCACCGCCAGAGGTATTAGACACGTGTTGCAATCGACGGACTCGATTCCGACATACGGAAGCCGAAGTTATCGCCCAGCTTTGCAAAAAACTCGCCAACACTTCAGCAAAAAGCCAAAAAAGAGACCAAAACCCGCGCGCAGTAGTCCAACGCCACACACACACACACACACACACATAGCACCGCACAGAGGTATTAGACACACGTTGTTGCAATCGACGGACTCGATTCGACATACTAAGCCGAAAGTTATCGCCCAGCTTTGCAAAACTCGCCAACACTTAGGCAAAAAGCCAAAAAGAGACCAAAACCCGCCGCTTGTAGTCCGAACGCCACAAAAACACACACATAGCACCGCAGAGGTATTAGACACGTGTTGTAACCGACGGACTCGATTCCGACATACGGAAGCCGAAGTTATCGCCCAGCTTTGCAAAAACTCGCCAACACTTAGCAAAAAGCCAAAAAGAGACAAAACCCCCGCGGTAGTCCCAACGCCACGCAAAACACACACACATAGCACCGCAGTAGGTATTAGACACGTGTTGTAATCGACGGACTCGATTCCGACACATACGGAAGCCGAAGTTATCGCCAGCTTTGCAAAACTCGCCAACACTTAGGCAAAAAGCCAAAAAGAGACCAAAACCCGCCGCCAGTAGTCCAACGCCACGCAAAAACACACACATAGCACCGCAGAGGTATTAGACACGTGTTGTAACCGACGGACTCGATTCCGACATACTGAAGCCGAAGTTATCGCCAGCTTTGCAAAACTCGCCAACACTTAAGCAAAAAGCCAAAAAAGAGACAAAAACCCGCGTCGGTAGTCCGAACGCCACGCAAACACACACATAGCATCGCAGAGGTATTAGACACGGTTGTAATCGACGGACTCGATTCCGACATATACGAAAGCCGAAGTTATCGCCAGCTTTGCAAAAACTCGCCAACACTTTAGCAAAAAGCCAAAAAGAGACCAAAACCCGCCACGTAGAGTCCAACCGAACGCCACGCAAACACACACATAGCACCGCAGTAGGTATTAGACACGTGTTGCAATCGACGGACTCGATTCACATACTGAAGCCGAAGTTATCGCCAGCTTTGCAAAAACTCGCCAACACTTAGGCAAAAAGCCAAAAGAGACAAAACCCCCGCGCCAGAGTCCGAACGCCACGCAAACACACATAGCAATCACAGTAGGTATTAGACACGTGTTGTAATCGACGGACTCGATTCGACATACGGAAGCCGAAGTTATCGCCCAGCTTTGCAAAACTCGCCAACACTTAGGCAAAAAGCCAAAAAGAGACCAAAACCCCGCGCTTTGTAGTCCGAACGCCACGCAAACACACACACATAGCACCGCCAGAGGTATTAGACACGTGTTGCAATCGACGGACTCGATTCGACATACGGAAGCCGAAGTTATCGCCCCAGCTTTGCAAAACTCGCCAACACTTAGCAAAAAGCCAAAAAAAGAGACCAAAACCCCGCTGCAGTAGTCCGAACGCCACACAAACACACACACACATAGCACCGCCAGTAGGTATTAGACACGTGTTGCAAATCGACGGACTCGATTCCGACATACTAAGCCGAAGTTATCGCCAGCTTGCAAAAACTCGCCAACACTTTCAGCAAAAAAGCCAAAAGAGACAAAACCCGCCGCAGTAGTCCGAACGCCCACAAAAACACACACATAGCACCGCCAGAGGTATTTAGACACGTGTTGTAATCGACGGACTCGATTCCGACATACGGAAGCCGAAAGTTATCGCCAGCTTTGTAAAAACTCGCCAACACTTAGGCAAAAAAGCCAAAAAGAGACCAAAACCCGCTATTCAGTAGTCCTTAAAACGCCACACAAAAACACACACATAGCACCGCAGTAGGTATTAGACACGTGTTGTAATCGACGGACTCGATTCCGACATACGGAAGCCGAAGTTATCGCCAGCTTTGCAAAACTCGCCAACACTTAGGCAAAAAGCCAAAAAGAGACCAAAACCCCGCTTGTAGTCCCAACGCCACGCAAACACACACATAGCACCGCCAGAGGTATTAGACACGTGTTGCAAAATCGACGGACTCGATTCGACATACGGAAGCCGAAAGTTATCGCCAGCTTTGCAAAACTCGCCAACACTTAGCAAAAAAAGTCAAAAGAGACCAAAACCCGCCGCTTCAGAGTCCGAACGCCACGCAAAAACACACACATAGCACCGCAGTAGTATTAGACACGTGTTTGAATCGACGGACTCGATTCCGACATATTTGAAGCCGAAGTTATCGCCAGCTTTGCAAAAAACTCGCCAACACTTAGGCAAAAAGCCAAAAAGAGACCAAAAAACCCGCGCCAGTAGTCCAACGCCACGCAAACACACACATAGCAATCACAGAGGTATTAGACACGTGTTGTAATCGACGGACTCGATTCCGACATACGGAAGCCGAAAGTTATCGCCCCAGCTTTGCAAAACTCGCCAACACTTAGCAAAAAAAAGTCAAAAAGAGACCAAAACCGCCGCGTAGAGTCCGAACGCCACGCAAACACACACACACATAGCACCGCACAGTAGGTATTAGACACGGTTGCAATCGACGGACTCGATTCCGACATACGGAAGCCGAAAGTTATCGCCCAGCTTTGCAAAAAACTCGCCAACACTTAGGCAAAAAGCCGTAAAAAGAGACCAAAAAACCCCGCCGCCAGTAGTCCAACGCCACGCAAACACACACATAGCACCGCCAGAGGTATTAGACACGTGTTGCAATCGACGGACTCGATTCGACATACGGAAGCCGAAAGTTATCGCCCAGTTTGCAAAACTCGCCAACACTTAGGCAAAAAGCCGAAAAAGAGACCAAAACCAGCGTCAGTAGTCCGAACGCCACGCAAACACACACATAGCAGCACGCAGTAGGTATTTTACACACGGTTGTAACCGACGGACTCGATTCCGACACATACTGAAGCCGAAGTTATCGCCCAGCTTTGCAAAACTCGCCAACACTTCAGCAAAAAGCCAAAAAAGAGACTCAAAAACCCCGCGCTAGTAGTCCAACGCCACGCAAACACACACATAGCACCGCACAGAGGTATTAGACACGTTGTTGTAATCGACGGACTCGATTCCGACATACTGAAGCCGAAGTTATCGCCCAGCTTTGCAAAAAACTCGCCAACACTTAGGCAAAAAGCCAAAAGAGACCAAAACCCGCCGCCAGAGTCCGAACGCCACGCAAAACACACACATAGCACCGCAGAGAGGTATTAGACACGTGTTGCAATCGACGGACTCGATCCGACATACGGAAGCCGAAGTTATCGCCAGCTTTGCAAAACTCGCCAACACTTAGGCAAAAAGCCAAAAAGAGACCAAAACCCGCGCTTGTAGTCCGAACGCCACGCAAAACACACACATAGCACCGCCAGAGGTATTAGACACGTGTTGTAACCGACGGACTCGATTCCGACATACGAAGCCGAAGTTAGTCGAAAGTTATCGCCCAGCTTTGCAAAACTCGCCAACACTTTAGCAAAAAGTCAAAAAGAGACCAAAACCCGCGATTCAGAGTCCGAACGCCACGCAAACACACACATAGCACCGCTGAGAGGTATTAGACACGTGTTGTAATCGACGGACTCGATTCCGACATACTTGAAGCCGAAGTTATCGCCCAGCTTTGCAAAAACTCGCCAACACTTAGCAAAAAGTAAAAAAAGAGACCAAAAAACCCGCGCTGTAGTCCGAACGCCCACGCAAACACACACATAGCACCGCAGAGGTATTAGACACGTGTTGTAACCGACGGACTCGATTCGACATACGAAGCCGAAGTTATCGCCCAGCTTTGCAAAACTCGCCAACACTTAGGCAGCAAAAAGCCAAAAAGAGACCAAAACCCGCTTGTAGTCCGAACGCCACGCAAACACACACATAGCACCGCAGAGGTATTAGACAGACACGTGTTGCAATCGACGGACTCGATTCCGACATACTAAGCCGAAAGTTATCGCCAGCTTTGCAAAAACTCGCCAACACTTAGGCAAAAAGCCAAAAAGAGACCAAAACCCGCTTTAGTCCGTAGTCCCAACGCCACGCAAACACACACACATAGCACCGCCAGAGGTATTAGACACGGTTGTAATCGACGGACTCGATTCCGACATACGGAAGCCGAAGTTATCGCCAGCTTTGCAAAACTCGCCAACACTTAGCAAAAAAGCCAAAAAGAGACTCAAAAACCCGCTTTCAGAGTCCGAACGCCACGCAAAACACACACATAGCACCGCAGAGGTATTAGACACGTGTTGTAATCGACGGACTCGATTCCGACATACGGAAGCCGAAGTTATCGCCCAGCTTTTGCAAAACTCGCCAACACTTAGGCAAAAAGCCAAAAAGAGACCAAAACCCGCTTGTAGTCCCGAACGCCACGCAAAAACACACACACATAGCACCGCAGAGGTATTAGACACACGTGTTGTAATCGACGGACTCGATTCCGACATACGGAAGCCGAAGTTATCGCCAGCTTTGCAAAACTCGCCAACACTTAGGCAAAAAGCCAAAAAGAGACCAAAACCCGCGCCAGTAGTCCGAACGCCACGCAAACACACACACATAGCACCGCCAGAGGTATTAGACACGTGTTGTAATCGACGGACTCGATTCCGACATACGGAAGCCGAAGTTATCGCCCAGCTTTGCAAAACTCGCCAACACTTAGGCAAAAAAGTCAAAAAAGAGACCAAAACCCGCTTAGTAGTCCCAACGCCACGCAAAACACACACATAGCACCGCCAGAGGTATTATTAGACACGTGTTGTAATCGACGGACTCGATTCCGACATACGGAAGCCGAAGTTATCGCCAGCTTTGCAAAAAACTCGCCAACACTTAGGCAAAAAGCCAAAAAGAGACCAAAACCCCCGCCAGTAGTCCGAACGCCACGCAAAACACACACATAGCACCGCCAGAGGTATTAGACACGTGTTGTCAAATCGACGGACTCGATTCGACATATACGGAAGCCGAAGTTATCGCCAGCTTTGCAAAACTCGCCAACACTTAGGCAAAAAGCCAAAAAGAGACCAAAACCCGCGCAGAGTCCCAACGCCACGCAAACACACACATATAACACACAGAGGTATTAGACACGTGTTGTAATCGACGGACTCGATTCCGACATACGGAAGCCGAAGTTATCGCCAGCTTTGCAAAACTCGCCAACACTTAGGCAAAAAGTCAAAAAGAGACCAAAACCCCCGCTTACAGTAAGAGTCCGCAAAACGCCACACAAACACACACATAGCACCGCTGTAGGTATTAGACACGTTGTTGTAATCGACGGACTCGATTCCGACATACGGAAGCCGAAGTTATCGCCCAGCTTTGCAAAACTCGCCAACACTTAGGCAAAAAGCCAAAAAGAGACCAAAACCCGCGCGCTAGAGTAGTCCCAACGCCACGCAAAACACACACATAGCAATCGCAGTAGGTATTAGACACACACGGTCAGAATCGACGGACTCGATTCCGACATACGGAAGCCGAAGTTATCGCCAGCTTTGCAAAACTCGCCAACACTTAGGCAAAAAGCCAAAAAGAGACCAAAACCCGCGCTTAGTAGTCCGAACGCCACAAAACACACACATAGCACCGCCAGAGGTATTAGACACGTGTTGTAATCGACGGACTCGATTCCGACATACGGAAGCCGAAAGTTATCGCCAGCTTTGCAAAACTCGCCAACACTTAGGCAAAAGCCCAAAAAGAGACCAAAACCCCGCCGAGTAGTCCCGAACGCCACGCAAAAACACACACATAGCACCACAGAGGTATTAGACACGTGTTGTAATCGACGGACTCGATTCCGACATACGGAAGCCGAAGTTATCGCCAGCTTTGCAAAACTCGCCAACACTTAGGCAAAAAGCCAAAAAGAGACCAAAACCCGCGCCGGTAGTCCCAACGCCACGCAAAAACACACACATACATAGCACAGCAGTAGGTATTAGACACGTGTTGTAATCGACGACGGACTCGATTCCGACATACGGAAGCCGAAGTTATCGCCCAGCTTTGCAAAACTCGCCAACACTTAGCAAAAAGTCAAAAGAGACCAAAACCCCCGCCGGTAGTCCGAACGCCCACAAAAACACACACATAGCACCGCACAGAGGTATTAGACACGTGTTGCAATCGACGGACGGACTCGATTCGACATACGGAAGCCGAAGTTATCGCCAGCTTTGCAAAACTCGCCAACACTTAGGCAAAAAGCAAAAAGAGACCAAAACCCGCCGCTTGTAGTCCGAACGCCACGCAAACACACACACATAGCACCGCACAGAGGTATTAGACACGTGCAGAATCGACGGACTCGATTCCGACATACGGAAGCCGAAGTTATCGCCAGCTTTGCAAAACTCGCCAACACTTAGGCAAAAAGCCAAAAAGAGACCAAAACCCCGCCAGTAGTCCGAACGCCACGCAAAAACACACACATAGCACCGCGCCAGAGGTATTAGACACGTGTTGCAAATCGACGGACTCGATTCGACATACGGAAGCCGAAGTTATCGCCAGCTTTGCAAAAACTCGCCAACACTTAGGCAAAAAGCAAAAAAAAGACCAAAACCCGCGCTTGTAGTCCCAACGCCACGCAAAACACACACATAGCACCGCAGAGGTATTAGACACGTGTTGTAACCGACGGACTCGATTCCGACATACGGAAGCCGAAAGTTATCGCCAGCTTTGCAAAACTCGCCAACACTTAGGCAAAAAGCCAAAAGAGAGACCAAAAACCCGCGCGGTAGTCCGAACGCCACGCAAAACACACACATAGCACCGCAGAGGTATTAGACACGTGTTGTAATCGACGGACTCGATTCCGACATACGGAAGCCGAAGTTATCGCCCAGCTTTGCAAAACTCGCCAACACTTAGCAAAAAAAGTCAAAAAGAGACCAAAACCCGCCTTGTAGTCCGAACGCCACGCAAAAACACACACATAGCACCGCCAGAGGTATTAGACACGTGTTGTAAATCGACGGACTCGATTCGACATACGGAAGCCGAAGTTATCGCCCAGCTTTGCAAAACTCGCCAACACTTAGGCAAAAAGCCGAAAAAGAGACCAAAACCCGCTTGGTAGTCCGAACGCCACGCAAACACACACATAGCACCGCGTAGGTATTAGACACGTGTTGTAATCGACGGACTCGATTCCGACATACGGAAGCCGAAGTTATCGCCAGCTTTGCAAAACTCGCCAACACTTAGGCAAAAAGCCGAAAAAGAGACCAAAACCCGCTTCGGTAGTCCGAACGCCACGCAAACACACACATAGCACCGCGTAGGTATTAGACACGTGTTGCAACTGACGGAACTCGATTCCGACATACGGAAGCCGAGTTATCGCCCAGTTTGCAAAACTCGCCAACACTTAGGCAAAAAGCCGAAAAAGAGACCAAAACCCGCGTCAGTAGTCCGAACGCCACGCAAACACACACATAGCACCGCGTAGGTATTAGACACGTGTTGCAACTGACGGGACTCGATTCCGACATACGGAAGCCGAGTTATCGCCCAGTTTGCAAAACTCGCCAACACTTTAGCAAAAAGCCGAAAAAGAGACCAAAACCCGCGTCGGTAGTCCGAACGCCACGCAAACACACACATAGCACCGCGTAGGTATTAGACACGTGTTGCAACTGACGGGACTCGATTCCGACATACGGAAGCCGAGTTATCGCCCAGTTTGCAAAACTCGCCAACACTTAGGCAAAAAGCCAAAAAAGAGACAAAAACCCGCGTCGGTAGTCCGAACGCCACGCAACACACACACAGCAGCATCGCAGAGGTATTAGACACGTGTTGTAACCGACGGACTCGATTCCGACATACTGAAGCCGAAGTTATCGCCAGCTTTGCAAAACTCGCCAACACTTAGGCAAAAAAGCCAAAAAGAGACCAAAACCCCGCTTGTAGTCCGAACGCCACGCAAAACACACACATAGCACCGCCAGAGGTATTAGACACGTGTTGCAATCGACGGACTCGATTCGACATACGGAAGCCGAAGTTATCGCCAGCTTTGCAAAACTCGCCAACACTTAGGCAAAAAGCCAAAAAGAGACCAAAACCCCGCGCTTAGTCCCAACGCCACGCAAACACACACATACATAGCATCGCAGTAGGTATTAGACACGTTGTTGCAATCGACGGACTCGATTCGACATACTGAAGCCGAAGTTATCGCCCAGCTTTTGCAAAAAAACTCGCCAACACTTAGGCAAAAAAGCCAAAAGAGACCAAAAACCCGCCTTTAGTCCTCAACGCCACGCAAAAACACACACATAGCACCACAGAGGTATTAGACACACGGTTGTAAATCGACGGACTCGATTTCGACATACGGAAGCCGAGTTATCGCCCAGTTTGCAAAACTCGCCAACACTTAGGCAAAAAGCCGAAAAAGAGACCAAAACCCGCGTCGGTAGTCCGAACGCCACGCAAACACACACATAGCACCGCGTAGGTATTAGACACGTGTTGCAACTGACGGACTCGATTCCGACATACGGAAGCCGAGTTATCGCCCAGTTTGCAAAACTCGCCAACACTTAGGCAAAAAGCCGAAAAAGAGACCAAAACCCGCGTCGGTAGTCCAACGCCACGCAAACACACACATAGCACCGCCGGAGGTATTAGACACGTGTTGCAATCGACGGACTCGATTCGATTCCATACATACGGAAGCCGAAGTTATCGCCCAGCTTTGCAAAACTCGCCAACACTTAGGCAAAAAGTCAAAAGAGACCAAAACCGCGGTTAGTCCCAACGCCACGCAAACACACACACATAGCACCGCAGAGGTATTAGACATGTTGTTGTAATCGACGGACTCGATTCGACATACTAAGCCGAAGTTATCGTTATCGCTTTGCAAAACTCGCCAACACTTAGGCAAAAAGCCAAAAAGAGACCAAAAAACCCCGCAGTAGTCCAACGCCACGCAAAACACACACACATAGCACCGCAGTAGGTATTTAGACACGTGTTGTAATCGACGGACTCGATTCACATACATACGAAGCCGAAGTTATCGCCAGCTTTGCAAAACTCGCCAACACTTCAACGCAAAAAAAGCAAAAGAGACCAAAACCCCGCCGGTAGTCCGAACGCCACGCAAACACACACATAGCACCGCAGAGGTATTACACACGTTGTAATCGACGGACTCGATTCTCGACATACTGAAGCCGAAGTTATCGCCAGCTTTGCAAAAACTCGCCAACACTTTCAGCAAAAAGCCAAAAAGAGACCAAAACCCCCGCCAGTAGTCCGAACGCCACGCAAACACACACACATAGCACCGCAGAGAGGTATTAGACACGTTGGTTGAATCGACGGACTCGATTCCGACATACGGAAGCCGAAGTTATCGCCAGCTTTGCAAAAACTCGCCAACACTTAGGCAAAAAGCCAAAAAGAGACCAAAACCCCGCGCCAGTAGTCCGAACGCCACGCAAAACACACACATAGCACCACCAGAGGTATTAGACACGTGTTGTAACCGACGGACTCGATTCCACATACGGAAGCCGAAAGTTATTATCGCCTGCAAAAAAACTCGCCAACACTTAGCAAAAAGCCAAAAAGAGACCAAAACCCGCTTTTAGTCCAAACGCCACGCAAAAACACACACACATAGCACCGCAGTAGGTATTAGGACACGTTGTCAGAATCGACGGACTCGATTCGACATACGGAAGCCGAAAGTTATCGCCAGCTTTGCAAAACTCGCCAACACTTAGCAAAAAGCCGAAAAAGAGAGACAAAACCCCCCGCCAGTAGTCCGAACGCCACGCAAACACACACACATACATCACAGAGTAGGTATTAGACACGTGTTGCAATCGACGGACTCGATTCGACATACGGAAGCCGAAGTTATCGCCAGCTTTGCAAAACTCGCCAACACTTAGGCAAAAAGCAAAAAAAGAGACCAAAAAACCGCGCTTTCAGTAGTCCGAACGCCACGCAAACACACACATAGCACTCGCCAGAGGTATTAGTAGACACGTTGTTGTAATCGACGGACTCGATTCCGACATACGGAAGCCGAAGTTATCGCCAGCTTTGCAAAACTCGCCAACACTTAGGCAAAAAGCCAAAAAGAGACCAAAACCCGCCGCCGGTAGTCCCAACGCCACGCAAAAACACACACATAGCACCGCCAGAGGTATTAGATACACGTGTTGTAATCGACGGACTCGATTCCGACATACGGAAGCCGAAGTTATCGCCAGCTTTGCAAAAAACTCGCCAACACTTAGGCAAAAAGCCAAAAAGAGACCAAAACCCCGCCGTAGTCCGAACGCCACGCAAAAACACACACATAGCACCGCAGTAGGTATTAGACACGTGTTGTAATCGACGGACTCGATTCGACATATATGAAGCCGAAGTTATCGCCAGCTTGCAAAACTCGCCAACACTTAGGCAAAAAGCCAAAAAAGAGACAAAACCCGCTTAGTTAGTCCCAACGCCACGCAAACACACACACACATAGCACTCACAGAGGTATTAGACACGTGTTGCAAATCGACGGACTCGATTCCGACATATGAAGCCGAAGTTATCGCCAGCTTTGCAAAACTCGCCAACACTTGCAAAAAGCCAAAAAGAGACCAAAACCCGCGCTTAGTGCAAAAGTCCAACGCCACGCAACACACACACATAGCACCGCCAGAGGTATTATACACGTTGTGTGCAACCGACGGACTCGATTCGACACACGGAAGCCGAAGTTATCGCCAGCTTTGCAAAACTCGCCAACACTTAGCAAAAAGCCAAAAAAGAGACCAAAACCCCGCTTCGGTAGTCCCAACGCCACACAAAACACACACACATAGCACCGCACAGAGGTATTAGACACACGTTGTAATCGACGGACTCGATTTCGACGACATACGGAAGCCGAAGTTATCGCCAGCTTTGCAAAACTCGCCAACACTTTAGCAAAAAGCCAAAAAGAGACCAAAACCCGCCGCTTTTAGTCCAACGCCACGCAAACACACACACATAGCACCGCAGAGGTATTAGACACACGTTGTTGTAACCGACGGACTCGATTCATACATACGGAAAGCCGAAAGTTATCGCCAGCTTTGCAAAACTCGCCAACACTTAGCAAAAAAGCCAAAAGAGACCAAACCCGCGCTTAGTAGTCCGAACGCCACGCAAAACACACACATAGCATCGCAGAGTATTTAGACACGTGTTAAATCGACGGACTCGATTCCGACATACGGAAGCCGAAGTTATCGCCTGGCTTTGCAAAAACTCGCCAACACTTAGGCAAAAAGCCAAAAAGAGACCAAAACCCGCCGCTTAGTCCGAACGCCACGCAAAACACACACATAGCACCACAGAGGTATTAGACACGTGTTGCACATCGACGGACTCGATTCCGACATACGGAAGCCGAAGTTATCGCCAGCTTTGCAAAACTCGCCAACACTTAGGCAAAAAAGTCAAAAAGAGACCAAAAACCCGCCGCCAGTAGTCAATCGAACGCCACGCAAAACACACACATAGCACCGCACAGAGGTATTAGACACGTGTTGTAATCGACGGACTCGATTCGACATACTACGAAGCCGAAGTTATCGCCCAGCTTTGCAAAACTCGCCAACACTTAGGCAAAAAGCCAAAAAGAGACCAAAACCCCGCTTGTAGTCAACGCCACGCTTAAACACACACATACATAGCACCGCAGAGGTATTAGACACGTGTTGAATCGACGGACTCGATTCGACATACGGAAGCCGAAAGTTATCGCCCAGCTTTGCAAAACTCGCCAACACTTAGGCAAAAAGCCAAAAAGAGACCAAAACCCGCCCGCCGGCTTAGTCCCAACGCCACGCAAACACACACATAGCACCGCAGTAGTATTATTAGACACACGGTTGTAATCGACGGACTCGATTCGACATACGGAAGCCGAAGTTATCGCCCAGCTTTGCAAAACTCGCCAACACTTAGGCAAAAAGCCAAAAAGAGACCAAAACCCGCGCTTTAGTCCGAACGCCACGCAAAACACACACATAGCACCGCAGAGGTATTAGACACGTGTTGTAACCGACGGACTCGATTCCGACATACGGAAGCCGAAGTTATCGCCAGCTTTGCAAAACTCGCCAACACTTAGGCAAAAAGCCAAAAAGAGACCAAAACCCCGCAGTAGTCCAACGCCACGCAAACACACACATAGCACAGCACAGAGTAGGTATTAGACACGTGTTGTAACCGACGGACTCGATTCCGACATACGGAAGCCGAAGTTATCGCCCAGCTTTGCAAAAACTCGCCAACACTTAGGCAAAAAGCCAAAAGAGACCAAAAACCGCGCTTGTAGTCCAACGCCACGCACGCAAACACACACATAGCACCGCAGTAGGTATTAGACACGTTGTTAAATCGACGGACTCGATTCCGACATACGGAAGCCGAAGTTATCGCCCCTTTGCAAAACTCGCCAACACTTAGGCAAAAAGCCAAAAAGAGACAAAACCCCCGCTACAGTAGTCCGAACGCCACGCACGCACACACACACATAGCACCGCCAGAGGTATTAGACACACGTTGTTCAGAATCGACGGACTCGATTCCGACATACGGAAGCCGAAAGTTATCGCCAGCTTTGCAAAACTCGCCAACACTTAGGCAAAAAGCCAAAAAGAGACCAAAACCCGCGCTTCAGTAGTCCGAACGCCACGCAAAACACACACATAGCACCGCTGTAGGTATTAGACACGTTGTTGCAATCGACGGACTCGATTCGACATACGGAAGCCGAAGTTATCGCCCAGCTTTGCAAAACTCGCCAACACTTAGGCAAAAAGTCAAAAAGAGACCAAAACCCGCCGCAGTAGTCCAACGCCACGCAAACACACACACACATAGCACCGCAGAGGTATTAGACACGTGTTGCAATCGACGGACTCGATTCCGACATACGGAAGCCGAAGTTATCGCCAGCTTTGCAAAACTCGCCAACACTTAGCAAAAAGCCAAAAAGAGACCAAAACCCCGCTGCAGTAGTCCAACGCCACGCAAACACACACACATAGCACCACAGAGGTATTAGACACGTGTTGTAACCGACGGACTCGATTCGACATACGGAAGCCGAAGTTATCGCCAGCTTTGCAAAAACTCGCCAACACTTAGGCAAAAAGCCAAAAAGAGACCAAAACCCGCCGCCAGTAGTCCGAACGCCACGCAAACACACACACATAGCACCGCCAGAGGTATTAGATACACGTGTTGTAATCGACGGACTCGATTCCGACATACGGAAGCCGAAGTTATCGCCCAGCTTTGCAAAACTCGCCAACACTTAGCAAAAAGCCAAAAAGAGACCAAAACCCGCCGCAGTAGTCCAACGCCACGCAAAACACACACATAGCACCGCAGTAGTATATTAGACACGTGTTGCAATCGACGGACTCGATTCGACATACGAAGCCGAAGTTATCGCCCAGCTTTGCAAAACTCGCCAACACTTAGGCAAAAAGCCAAAAAGAGACCAAAACCCGCCAGAGTAGTCCGAACGCCACGCAAAACACACACATAGCACCGCAGAGGTATTATTACACACGTGTTGTAATCGACGGACTCGATTCCGACATACGGAAAGCCGAAGTTATCGCCAGCTTTGCAAAACTCGCCAACACTTAGGCAAAAAGCCAAAAAGAGACCAAAACCCGCCGCGCCAGTAGTCCGAACGCCACGCAAAAACACACACATAGCACCGCAGAGGTATTTAGACACGCGTTGTAATCGACGGACTCGATTCGACATATACGAAGCCGAAGTTATCGCCCAGCTTTGCAAAAACTCGCCAACACTTAGGCAAAAAGCCAAAAAGAGACCAAAACCCCGCTTGTAGTCCCAACGCCACGCAAACACACACACATAGCACCGCAGAGTATATTAGACACGGTTGTAATCGACGGACTCGATTCCGACATACGGAAGCCGAGTTATCGCCCAGTTTGCAAAACTCGCCAACACTTAGGCAAAAAGCCGAAAAAGAGACCAAAACCCGCCGCCTGTAGTCCGAACGCCACGCAAACACACACATAGCACCGCCAGAGGTATTAGACACGTGTTGTAATCGACGGACTCGATTCCGACATACGGAAGCCGAAGTTATCGCCCAGCTTGCAAAAAACTCGCCAACACTTAGGCAAAAAGCCAAAAGAGACCAAAACCCGCTGCAGAGTCCGAACGCCACGCAAAAACACACACATAGCACCGCCAGAGGGTATTTAGACACGTGTTGCAATCGACGGACTCGATTCCGACATACTGAAGCCGAAGTTATCGCCAGCTTTGCAAAAATCGCCAACACTTAGGCAAAAAGCCAAAAAGAGACCAAAACCCGCCAGTAGTCCAACGCCACGCAAAAACACACACATAGCATCGCAGTAGGTATTAGGACACGGTTGTAATCGACGGACTCGATTCCGACATACGGAAGCGAGAAGTTATCGCCAGCTTTGCAAAACTCGCCAACACTTAGCAAAAAAGTCAAAAAGAGACAAAAACCCCGCCGGCTTAGTCCCAACGCCACGCAAAACACACACATAGCATCGCAGAGAGGTATTAGACACGTGTTGTAATCGACGGACTCGATTCGACATACGGAAGCCGAAGTTATCGCCCAGCTTTGCAAAACTCGCCAACACTTAGGCAAAAAGCCAAAAGAGACCAAAACCCGCGCTTGTAGTTCAACGCCACGCAAACACACACATAGCACCGCCAGAGGTATTAGACACACGGTTGCAATCGACGGACTCGATTCGACATACTGAAGCCGAAAGTTATCGCCAGCTTTGCAAAAACTCGCCAACACTTAGTGCAAAAAGCCGTAAAAGAGACCAAAACCCGCGCTTTCAGAGTAGTCCGAACGCCACGCAAACACACACATAGCACCGCACAGAGGTATTTAGACACGTGTTGCAATCGACGGACTCGATTCCTCACATACTAACACCGAAGCCGAAGTTATCGCCCAGCTTTGCAAAACTCGCCAACACTTAGGCAAAAAGCCAAAAAGAGACCAAAACCCGCTTGCTTTAGTCCGAACGCCACGCAAAAAACACACACACATAGCACCGCCAGTAGGTATTAGACACGTGTTGTAATCGACGGACTCGATTCGACATACGGAAGCCGAAGTTATCGCCAGCTTTGCAAAACTCGCCAACACCAGCAAAAAGCCAAAAGAGAGACAAAAAAAACCCCGCTTCAGTAGTCCTAACGCCACGCAAAAACACACACATAGCACCGCTGTAGGTATTAGACACGTGTTGCAATCGACGGACTCGATTCCGACATATACGAAGCCGAAGTTATCGCCAGCTTTGCAAAAAACTCGCCAACACTTAGGCAAAAAGCCAAAAAAGAGACCAAAACCCGCGCCGAGTAGTCCGAACGCCACGCAACACACACACATAGCATCACAGAGGTATTAGACACGTTGTTGCAATCGACGGACTCGATTCGACATACTTGAAGCCGAAGTTATCGCCAGCTTTGCAAAACTCGCCAACACTTAGGCAAAAAGCCACAAAAAGAGACCAAAACCCGCTTTGTAGTCCCAACGCCACGCAAACACACACATAGCACCGCCAGAGGTATTAGACACACGGTTGTAATCGACGGACTCGATTCCGACATACGGAAGCCGAAGTTATCGCCAGCTTTGCAAAACTCGCCAACACTTAGCAAAAAAGCCAAAAAGAGACCAAAACCCCGCTTTAGTAGTCTCAACGCGCAAACACACACACACATAGCACCGCAGAGGTATTAGACACGTGTTGTAATCGACGGACTCGATTTCGACATACGGAAGCCGAAGTTATCGCCAGCTTTGCAAAACTCGCCAACACTTAGGCAAAAAGCCAAAAAGAGACCAAAACCCGCCGCGGTAGTCCGAACGCCACGCAAAAACACACACATAGCACCGCTGCAGAGGTATTAGACACGTGTTGTAATCGACGGACTCGATTCGACATACGGAAGCCGAAGTTATCGCCAGCTTTGCAAAACTCGCCAACACTTAGGCAAAAAGCCAAAAAAGAGACCAAACCCGCGCTAGTAGTCCGAACGCCACGCAAACACACACATAGCACCGCCAGAGGTATTTAGACACGTGTTGTAATCGACGGACTCGATTCGACATACGGAAGCCGAAAGTTATCGCCCAGCTTTGCAAAAAACTCGCCAACACTTAGGCAAAAAGTCAAAAAGAGACCAAAACCCGCTTGTAGTCCCAACGCCACGCAAAACACACACATAGCACACACATAGCACTGTGAGGTATTAGACACGTGTTGCAAACCGACGGACTCGATTCGACATACGGAAGCCGAAGTTATCGCCAGCTTTGCAAAACTCGCCAACACTTAGGCAAAAAGCCAAAAAGAGACCAAAACCCGCGCTAGTAGTCCAACGCCACGCAAAAAACACACACATAGCACCGCAGAGGTATTAGACACACGGTTGTAAACGGAATCGACGGACTCGATTCGACATACGGAAGCCGAAGTTATCGCCAGCTTTGCAAAACTCGCCAACACTTCAGCAAAAAGCCAAAAAAGAGACCAAAACCCGCCGCTTAGTTAGAGTCGTAGTCCCAACGCCACGCAAAAACACACACATAGCACCACAGAGGTATTAGACACGTGTCAAAAGAGACCAAAATCGACGGACTCGATTCCGACATACTGAAGCCGAAGTTATCGCCAGCTTTGCAAAACTCGCCAACACTTAGGCAAAAAAGCCAAAAAAGAGACCAAAACCGCCGCCAGTAGTCCGAACGCCACGCAAACACACACATAGCACCGCACAGAGAGGTATTAGACACGTGTTGCAATCGACGGACTCGATTCCGACATACGAAGCCGAAGTTATCGCCTCAGCTTTGCAAAAACTCGCCAACACTTAGGCAAAAAGCCAAAAAGAGACCAAAACCCGCTTTAGTCCGAACGCCACGCAAACACACATAGCACGCGCAGAGGTATTAGACACGTGTTGCAATCGACGGACTCGATTCGACATAAGCCGAAGTTATCGCCTCAGCTTTGCAAAACTCGCCAACACTTCAGCAAAAAGCCGAAAAAAGAGACCAAAACCCGCGCCAGTAGTCCGAACGCCACGCAAACACACACATATAATCACCGCAGAGGTATTAGACACGTTGTTGCAGAATCGACGGACTCGATTCCGACATACGGAAGCCGAAAGTTATCGCGCCAGCTTTGCAAAACTCGCCAACACTTAGGCAAAAAGCCAAAAGAGACCAAAACCCGCGCCAGTAGTCCGAACGCCACGCAAACACACACACACACAATAGCACCGCAGAGGGTATTAGACACGTGTTGTAACCGACGGACTCGATTCCGACATACGGAAGCCGAAGTTATCGCCAGCTTTGCAAAACTCGCCAACACTTAGGCAAAAAGCCAAAAAGAGACCAAAACCCGCTTGTAGTCCAACGCCACGCAAACACACACATAGCACCGCCAGAGGTATTAGACACGTGTTGCAACTGACGGGACTCGATTCCGACATACGGAAGCCGAGTTATCGCCCAGCCAAAAAAACTCGCCAACACTTAGGCAAAAAGCCAAAAAGAGACCAAAAACCCCGCTTTTAGTAGTCCGAACGCCACGCAAAACACACACATAGCACCGCTGTAGTAGGTATTAGACACTTGTTGCAAATGACGGGACTCGATTCCGACATACGGAAGCCGAAAAGTTATCGCCAGCTTTGCAAAACTCGCCAACACTTAGGCAAAAAAAAAAAAAGAGACCAAACCCGCCGCTTTAGTAGTCCGAACGCCACGCAAACACACACATAGCATCGTAGTAGGTAGTACACGTGTTGCAAATCGACGGACTCGATTCCGACATACGGAAGCCGAAAGTTATCGCCAGCTTTGCAAAACTCGCCAACACTTAGCAAAAAGCCAAAAAGAGACCAAACCCCGCTTGTAGTCCCAACGCCACGCAAAACACACACATAGCATCGCAGAGGTATTAGACACACGTTGCAATAACGACGGGACTCGATTCCGACATACGGAAGCCGAGTTATCGCCCAGTTTGCGAAACTCGCCAACACTTAGGTAAAAAGCCGAAAAAGAGACCAAAAACCCCGCCGTAGTCCGAACGCCACGCAAACACACACATAGCAATCGCAGAGGTATTAGAGACACGGTTGCAATCGACGGACTCGATTTCGACATACTAAGCCGAAGTTATCGCCCAGTTTGCAAAACTCGCCAACACTTAGGCAAAAAGTCAAAAAAGAGACCAAAACCCGCGTCGGTAGTCCGAACGCCACGCAAACACACACATAGCACCGCGTAGGTATTAGACACGTGTTGCAACTGACGGGACTCGATTTCGACATACGAAGAAGCCGAAGTTATTATCAGCTTTGCAAAACTCGCCAACACTTAGGCAAAAAGCCAAAAAAGAGACCAAAACCCGCGTCGGTAGTCCGAACGCCACGCAAACACACACATAGCACCGCGTAGGTATTAGACACGTGTTGCAACTGACGGGACTCGATTTCGACATACGGAAGCCGAGTTATCGCCCAGTTTGCAAAACTCGCCAACACTTAGGCAAAAACCCAAAAAAGAGACCAAAACCCGCCGCCTTTAGTCCCAACGCCACGCAAACACACACATAGCACCGCTGTAGGTATTAGACACGTGTTGTAATCGACGGACTCGATTCCGACATACGTAAGCCGAGTTATCGCCCAGTTTGCAAATCTCGCCAACACTTAGGCAAAAAGCCGAAAAAGAGACCAAAACCCGCGTCGGTAGTCCGAACGCCACGCAAACACACACATAGCACCACGTAGGTATTAGACACGTGTTGCAACTGACGGAACTCGATTTCGACATACGGAAGCCGAGTTATCGCCCAGTTTGCAAAACTCGCCAACACTTAGGCAAAAAGCCGAAAAAGAGACCAAAACCCGCGTCGGTAGTCCGAACGCCACGCAAACACACACATAGCACCGCGTAGGTATTAGACACGTGTTGCAACTGACGGAACTCGATTCCGACATACGAAGCCGAGTTATCGCCCAGTTTGCAAAACTCGCCAACACTTAGGCAAAAAGTCAAAAAGAGACAAAACCCGCGGCAGTAGTCCCAACGCCACGCAAAACACACACATAGCACCACAGAGGTATTAGACACGTGTTGTAATCGACGGACTCGATTCCGACATATACGAAGCCGAAGTTATCGCCAGCTTTGCAAAACTCGCCAACACTTAGGCAAAAAGCCAAAAGAGACCAAAACCCCGCCGGTAGTCCGAACGCCACGCAAAAACACACACATAGCATCGCCAGAGGTATTAGACACGTGTTGCAAATCGACGGACTCGATTCCGACATACTGAAGCCGAAGTTATCGCCAGCTTTGCAAAACTCGCCAACACTTAGGCAAAAAGCCAAAAAAGAGACCAAAACCCCCGTCGGTAGTCCGAACGCCACGCAAACACACACATAGCACCGCATAGGTATTAGACACGTGTTGCAACTGACGGGACTCGATTCCGACATACGGAAGCCGAGTTATCGCCCAGTTTGCAAAACTCGCCAACACTTAGGTAAAAACCAAAAAAAGAGACCAAAACCCGCGTCGGTAGTCCGAACGCCACATAAACACACACATAGCACCGCATAGGTATTAGACACGTGTTGCAACTGACGGGACTCGATTCCGACATACGGAAGCCGAGTTATCGCCCAGTTTGCAAAACTCGCCAACACTTAGGCAAAAAGCCGAAAAAGAGACCAAAACCCCCCGGCCAGTAGTCCGAACGCCACGCAAAAACACACACATAGCACCGCCAGAGGTATTAGACACGTGTTGCAACTGACGGACTCGATTCCGACATACGAAAGCCGAGTTATCGCCCAGTTTGCAAAACTCGCCAACACTTAGGCAAAAAGCCGAAAAAGAGACCAAAACCCGCGTCGGTAGTCCGAACGCCACGCAAACACACACATAGCACCGCGTAGGTATTAGACACGTGTTGCAACTGACGGGACTCGATTCCGACATACGGAAGCCGAGTTATCGCCCAGTTTGTAAAACTCGCCAACACTTAAGCAAAAAGCCGAAAAAGAGACCAAAACCCGCGTCGGTAGTCCGAACGCCACGCAAACACACACATAGCACCGCGTAGATATTAGACACGTGTTGCAACTGACGGGACTCGATTCCGACATACGGAAGCCGAGTTATCGCCCAGTTTGCAAAACTCGCCAACACTTAGGCAAAAAGCCGAAAAAGAGACCAAACCCGCGTCGGTAGTCCGAACGCCACGCAAACACACACATAGCACCGCAGTAGGTATTAGACACGTTCAGAATCGACGGACTCGATTCCGACATACGAAGCCGAAGTTATCGCCCAGCTTTGCAAAACTCGCCAACACTTAGGCAAAAAGCCGTCAAAAAGAGACCAAAACCCGGCTTGTAGTCCGAACGCCACGCAAACAACACACACACATAGCACGCGCAGAGGTATTAGACACGTGTCAAACGACGGACTCGATTCGACATACGGAAGCCGAAAGTTATCGCCAGCTTTGCAAAACTCGCCAACACTTAGGCAAAAAAGTCAAAAGAGACCAAAAACCGCCCGCTTAGTCCGAACGCCACGCACACACACACACATAGCAACGCACAGTAGTATTAGACACGTGTTGTAAACCGACGGACTCGATTCCGACATACGGAAGCCGAAGTTATCGCCAGCTTTGCAAAACTCGCCAACACTTAGGCAAAAAAGCCAAAAGAGACCAAAACCCGCTTAGTAGTCCCAACGCCACGCAAACACACACACATAGCACCGAGGTATTAGACACGTGTTGTAACCGACGGACTCGATTCCGACATACGAAGCCGAAGTTATCGCCAGCTTTGCAAAACTCGCCAACACTTAGGCAAAAAGCCAAAAAAAGAGACCAAAACCCCCGCCGCAGTAGTCCGAACGCCACGCAAAACACACACATAGCACATCGCAGAGGTATTAGACACACGGTTGCAATCGACGGACTCGATTCTGACATACGGAAGCCGAGTTATCGCCCAGTTTGCAAAACTCGCCAACACTTAGGCAAAAAGCCGAAAAAAAGACCAAAACCCGCTTTTAGTCCGAACGCGCCACGCAAAACACACACATAGCACCGCCAGAGGTATTAGACACGTGTTGCAATCGACGGACTCGATTCGACATACGAAAGCCGAAGTTATCGCCCCAGCTTTGCAAAAACTCGCCAACACTTAGGCAAAAAGCCGAAAAAGAGACCAAAACCCCCGTCGGTAGTCCGAACGCCACGCAAACACACACATAGCACCGCGTAGGTATTAGACACGTGTTGCAACTGACGGACTCGATTCCGACATACGGAAGCCGAGTTATCGCCCAGTTTGCAAAACTCGCCAACACTTAGGCAAAAAGCCAAAAAAGAGACCAAAACCCGCGTCGGTAGTCCGAACGCCACGCAAACACACACACATAGCACCGCGTAGGTATTAGACACGTGTTGCAACTGACGGGACTCGATTCCGACATACGGAAGCCGAGTTATAGCCCGGTTTGCAAAACACGCCAACACTTAGGCAAAAAGCCGAAAAAGAGACCAAAACCCGCGTCGGTAGTCCGAACGCCACGCAAACACACACATAGCACCGCGTAGGTATTAGACACGTGTTGCAACTGACGGGACTCGATTCCGACATACGGAAGCCGAGTTATCGCCAAGTTTGCAAAACTCGCCAACACTTAGGCAAAAACCAGAAAAAGAGACCAAAACCCACGTCTGTAGTCCGAACGCCACGCAGACACACACATAACACCGCGTAGGTATTTGACACGTGTTGCAACTGACGGGACTCGATTCCGACATACGGAAGCCGAGTTATCGCCCAGTTTGCAAATCTCGCCAACACTTAGGCAAAAAGCCGAAAAAGAGACCAAAACCCGCCGCTTTAGTAGTCCCAACGCCACAAACACACACACATAAGCACAGAGGTATTAGACACGTGTTGTAATCGACGGACTCGATTTCGACATACGGAAGCCGAAGTTATCGCCAGTTTTGCAAACCTCGCCAACACTTAGGCAAAAAGCCAAAAAGAGACCAAAACCCGCGTCGGTAGTCCGAACGCCACGCAAACACACACATAGCACCGCGTAGGTATTAGACACGTGTTGCAGAATCGACGGACTCGATTCCGACATACGGAAGCCGAAGTTATCGCCAGCTTTGCAAAACTCGCCAACACTTAGGCAAAAAAGCCAAAAAGAGACCAAAACCCCGCCCAGTAGTCCCAACGCCACGCAAACACACACACATAGCATCGCAGAGAGGTATTAGACACGTGTTGTAATCGACGGACTCGATTCCGACATACGGAAGCCGAAGTTATCGCCAGCTTGCAAAAAACTCGCCAACACTTAGCAAAAAAGCCGTAAAAAGAGACCAAAAACCCGCGCCAGAGTAGTCCGAACGCCACGCAAAACACACACATAGCACCGCGTAGGTATTAGACACGTGTTGCAACTGACGAGACTCGATTCGACACATACGAAGCCGAGTTATCGCCCAGTTTGCAAAACTCGCCAACACTTAGGCAAAAAGCCGAAAAAGAGACCAAAACCCGCGTCGTTAGTCCGAACGCCACGCAAACACACACATAGCACAATCACAGAGGTATTAGACACGGTTGTAATCGACGGACTCGATTCCGACATACGGAAGCCGAGTTATCGCCCAGTTTGCAAAACTCGCCAACACTTTAGGCAAAAAAGCCAAAAAGAGACCAAAACCCGCGCCGTAGTCCCAACGCCACGCAAAACACACACATAGCACCGCATAGGTATTAGACACGTGTTGCAACTGACGGACTCGATTCGACATACGGAAGCCGAGTTATCGCCAAGTTTGCAAAACTCGCCAACACTTAGGCAAAAAGCCGAAAAAGAGACCAAAACCCGCCGCCAGTAGTCCGAACGCCACGCAAAACACACACATAGCACCGCCAGAGGTATTAGGTATTACACACGGTTGTAATCGACGGACTCGATTCCGACATACGGAAGCCGAAGTTATCGCCAGCTTTGCAAAACTCGCCAACACTTAGGCAAAAAAGTCAAAAAGAGACCAAAAACCCGCGCTTGTAGTCCCAACGCCAAAACACACACATAGCACCGCCAGAGGTATTAGACACGTGTTGTAACCGACGGACTCGATTCCGACATACGAAGCCCGAAGTTATCGCCGCTTTGCAAAACTCGCCAACACTTAGGCAAAAAGCCGAAAAAGAGACCAAAACCCGCGTCGGTAGTCCGAACGCCACGCAAACACACACATAGCACCACAGAGGTATTAGACACACACGCACAGTAATCGACGGACTCGATTCCGACATACGGAAGCCGAGTTATCGCCCAGTTTGCAAAACTCGCCAACACTTAGGCAAAAAGCCGAAAAAGAGACCAAAACCCGCGTCGGTAGTACGAACGCCACGCAAACACACACATAGCACGCGGAGGTATTAGACACGTGTTGCAACTGACGGACTCGATTCCGACATACGGAAGCCGAGTTATCGCCCAGTTTGCAAAACTCGCCAACACTTAGGCAAAAAGCCGAAAAAGAGACCAAAACCCGCGTCGGTAGTCCGAACGCCACGCAAAAACACACACATAGCACCTCGTAGGTATTAGGTATAGACGTGTTCAGTAATCGACGGACTCGATTCCGACATACGGAAGCCGAAGTTATCGCCAGCTTTGCAAAAACTCGCCAACACTTAGGCAAAAAGCCAAAAAGAGACCAAAACCCGCGCTTGTAGTCCGAACGCCACGCAAAAACACACACATAGCACCGCCAGAGGTATTAGACACGTTGTTAATCGACGGACTCGATTCGACATATATACGGAAGCCGAAGTTATCGCCCAGCTTTGCAAAACTCGCCAACACTTAGCAAAAAGTCGTAAAAAGAGACCAAACCCGCCTGTAGTCCGAACGCCACGCAAACACACACACATAGCACCGCAGTAGGTATTAGACACACGTGTTGCAATCGACGGACTCGATTCCATACATACGAAGCCGAAGTTATCGCCAGCTTGCAAAACTCGCCAACACTTAGGCAAAAAAGCCAAAAAAAGAGACCAAAACCCCCGCCAGTAGTCCGAACGCCACGCAAAACACACACATATAGCACCACAGGTATTATTAGACACGGTTGTAATCGACGGACTCGATTCGACATACTAAGCCGAAAGTTATCGCCAGCTTTGCAAAACTCGCCAACACTTAGGCAAAAAAAAAAAAAGAGACCAAAACCCACGTCGGTAGTTCGAACGCCACGTAAACACACACATAACACCGCGTAGGTATTAGACACGTGTTGCAACTGACGGGACTCTATTCCGACATACGGAAGCCGAGTTATCGCCTACTTTGCAAAACTCGCCAACACTTAGGGCAAAAAGTCAAAAAGAGACCAAAAACCCGCTTGCAGAGTCCGAACGCCACGCAAAACACACACATAGCACCGCACAGTAGGTATTTAGACACGTTGTTGCAATCGACGGACTCGATTCCGACATACGGAAGCCGAAGTTATCGCCCAGCTTTGCAAAACTCGCCAACACTTAGGCAAAAAAAGTCAAAAGAGACCAAAACCCGCCGGTAGTCCGAACGCCACGCAAACACACACACATAGCACCGCCAGAGGTATTAGACACATGTTGCAATCGACGGACTCGATTCCGACATACGGAAGCCGAGTTATCGCCCAGTTTGCAAAACTCGCCAACACTTAGGCAAAAAGCCGAAAAAGAGACCAAAACCCGCGTCGGTAGTCCAAACGCCACGCAAACACACACATAGCACCGCCAGAGGTATTAGACACGTGTTGAATCGACGGACTCGATTCCGACATACGGAAGCCGAAGTTATCGCCAGCTTTGCAAAACTCGCCAACACTTAGGCAAAAAGCCAAAAAGAGACCAAAACCCGCGCAGAGTCCGAACGCCACGCAAACACACACATAGCATCGCAGAGGTATTAGACACGTGTTGTAATCGACGGACTCGATTCCGATATACGAAGCCGAAGTTATCGCCAGCTTTGCAAAACTCGCCAACACTTAGGCAAAAAGCCAAAAAGAGACCAAAACCCGCGGCCAGTAGTCCGAACGCCACGCAAAACACACACATAGCACCGCGTAGTTATTAGACACGTGTTGCAACTGACGGGACTCGATTCCGACATACGGAAGCCGAGTTATCGCCCAGTTTGCAAAACTCGCCAACACTTAGGCAAAAAGCCGAAAAAGAGACCAAAACCCGCGTCTGTAGTCCGAACGCCACGCAAACACACACATAGCACCGCAGAGGTATTAGACGTTGCAGAATCGACGGACTCGATTCCGACATACGAAGCCGCCGAAGTTATCGCCAGCTTTGCAAAACTCGCCAACACTTAGGCAAAAAGCCAAAAAGAGACCAAAACCCGCGCTTGTAGTCCGAACGCCACGCAAAAACACACACATAGCAATCACCAGAGGTATTAGACACACGTTGTTGTAATCGACGGACTCGATTCGACATACGGAAGCCGAAGTTATCGCCAGCTTTGCAAAACTCGCCAACACTTAGCAAAAAGCCAAAAAAGAGACCAAAACCCGCCAGTAGTCCGAACGCCAAACACACTAAACACACACATAGCACCGCCAGAGGTATTAGACACGCGTGCAGAATCGACGGACTCGATTCCGACATACGAAGCCGAAAGTTATCGCCAGCTTTGCAAAAACTCGCCAACACTTAGGCAAAAAGCCAAAAAGAGACCAAACCCGCTTTAGTAGTCCGAACGCCACAAAACACACACATAGCACCGCGTAGGTATTAGACACGTGTTGCAACTGACGGACTCGATTCGACATACGGAAGCCGAGTTATCGCCCAGTTTGCAAAACTCGCCAACACTTAGGCAAAAAGCCGAAAAAGAGACCAAAACCCGCGTCGGTAGTCCGAACGCCACGCAAACACACACATAGCACCGCGTAGGTATTAGACACGTGTTGCAACTGACGGGACTCGATTCCGACATACGGAAGCCGAGTTATCGCCCAGTTTGCAAAACTCGCCAACACTTTGGCAAAAAAAGTCGAAAAAAGAGACAAAACCGCGCGCAAGTAGTTCAACGCCACGCAAACACACACATAGCACCGCAGTAGGTATTGATTACACACGTTGTTGCAAATCGACGGACTCGATTCCGACATACGGAAGCCGAAAGTTATCGCCCAGCTTTGCAAAAACTCGCCAACACTTAGCAAAAAGCCAAAAAGAGACCAAAAACCCGCTTGTAGTCCGAACGCCACGCAAACACACACATAGCACCGCGTAGGTATTAGACACGTGTTGCAACTGAAGGGACTCGATTCCGACATACGGAAGCCGAGTTATCGCCCAGTTTTGCAAAACTCGCCAACACTTAGCAAAAAGCCAAAAAGAGACCAAAACCCCGCCAGTAGAGTCCGAACGCCACGCAAAACACACACATAGCACCGCAGAGGTATTTACACACGGTCAGCAAATCGACGGACTCGATTTCGACATACGGAAGCCGAAGTTATCGCCCAGCTTTGCAAAACTCGCCAACACTTAGCAAAAAGTCAAAAAGAGACCAAACCCCCGCCAGTAGTCCAACGCCACGCAAACACACACATAGCACCACAGAGGTATTAGACACGTGTTGTAAATCGACGGACTCGATTCGACATACGGAAGCCGAAGTTATCGCCCAGCTTTGCAAAACTCGCCAACACTTAGCAAAAAGCCAAAAAGAGACCAAAACCCGCCGCTTTCAGTAGTCCAACGCCACGCAAACACACACATAGCACCGCAGAGGTATTAGACACGTGTTGTAATCGACGGACTCGATTCCGACATACGGAAGCCGAAGTTATCGCCAGCTTGCAAAAACTCGCCAACACTTAGGCAAAAAGCCAAAAAGAGACCAAAAAACCCGCCAGTAGTCCGAACGCCACGCAAAACACACACATAGCACCGCCAGTAGGTATTAGACACGTGTTGTAATCGACGGACTCGATTCGACATACGGAAGCCGAAGTTATCGCCCAGCTTTGCAAAACTCGCCAACACTTAGCAAAAAGCCAAAAAGAGACCAAACCCGCCGCTTGTAGTCCGAACGCCACGCAAAAACACACACATAGCACCGCCAGTAGGTATTATAGACACACGTGTTGCAATCGACGGACTCGATTCGACATACGAAGCCGAAGTTATCGCCCAGCTTTGCAAAACTCGCCAACACTTAGGCAAAAAGCCAAAAAGAGACCAAAACCCGCGCTTAGTAGTCCCAACGCCACGCAAACACACACACATAGCACCGCCAGTAGGTATTAGACACGTGTTGTAACCGACGGACTCGATTCAAAACACATACTAAGCCGAAAGTTATCGCCCAGCTTTGCAAAACTCGCCAACACTTAGGCAAAAAGTCAAAAAGAGACCAAAACCCACGCAGTAGTCCTAACGCCACGCAAACACACACACATAGCACCGCTGTAGGTATTTACACACGTGTTGTAAATCGACGGACTCGATTCCGACATACGGAAGCCGAAGTTATCGCCAGCTTTGCAAAACTCGCCAACACTTAGCAAAAAAAGCAAAAAAAAGAGACCAAACCCCGCGCTTGTAGTCCTCAACGCCACGCAAAAAACACACACATAGCACCGCCAGAGTAGGTATTAGACACACGTGTTGTAATCGACGGACTCGATTCCGACATACGGAAGCCGAGTTATCGCCCAGTTTGCAAAACTCGCCAACACTTAGCAAAAAGCCGAAAAAGAGACCAAAACCCGCGTCGGTAGTCCGAACGCCACGCAAACACACACATAACACACGCACAGAGGTATTGTATACACGTGTTGCAATCGACGGACTCGATTCCGACATACTGAAGCCGAAGTTATCGCCAGCTTTGCAAAACTCGCCAACACTTAGCAAAAAGCCAAAAAAGAGACCAAAACCCCGCGCTTCAGAGTCCCAACGCCACAAAAAACACACACATAGCATCACAGTAGGTATTAGACACGTGTTGTAATCGACGGACTCGATTCCGACATACGGAAGCCGAAGTTATCGCCAGCTTTGCAAAACTCGCCAACACTTAGCAAAAAGTCAAAAGAGACTCAAAACCCGCGCGCCAGTAGTCCGAACGCCACGCAAAAACACACACATAGCACCGCAGAGGTATTAGACACGGTTGTAAATCGACGGACTCGATTCCGACATATACGGAAGCCGAAGTTATCGCCCAGCTTTGCAAAACTCGCCAACACTTAGGCAAAAAAGCCAAAAAGAGACCAAAACCCGCTTGCAGTAGTCCGAACGCCACGCAAACACACACATAGCACCGCTGTAGGTATTAGACACACGGTTGTAATCGACGGACTCGATTCGACATACGGAAGCCGAAGTTATCGCCAGCTTTGCAAAACTCGCCAACACTTAGGCAAAAAGCAAAAAAGAGAGACCAAAACCCGCAGTAGTCCGAACGCCACGCAAAAACACACACATAGCACCGCCAGAGGTATTAGACACGGTTGTAATCGACGGACTCGATTCCGACATACGGAAGCCGAAGTTATCGCCAGCTTTGAAAACTCGCCAACACTTGCAAAAAGGCAAAAAGTCAGCAAAAAGTCAAAAAGAGACAAAACCCGCCATTTTAGTCCGAACGCCACGCAAAACACACACATAGCACCGCACAGAGGTATTAGACACGTGTTTAGAATCGACGGACTCGATTCCGACATACGAAGCCGAAGTTATCGCCAGCTTTGCAAAACTCGCCAACACTTAGGCAAAAAGCCAAAAAGAGACCAAAACCCGCGCAGTAGTCCGAACGCCACAAAAACACACACATAGCACCGCAGAGGTATTAGACACGTGTTGAATCGACGGACTCGATTCCGACATACTGAAGCCGAAAGTTATCGCCCAGCTTTGCAAAACTCGCCAACACTTAGCAAAAAGCGTAAAAAAGAGACCAAAACCCGCGCTTGTAGTCCGAACGCCACGCAAAACACACACATAGCACCGCAGTAGGTATTAGACACGTGTTGTAATCGACGGACTCGATTCCGACATACGGAAGCCGAAGTTATCGCCAACTTTTGCAAAACTCGCCAACACTTAGGCAAAAAGTCAAAAGAGACAAAAACCCGCGCAGTAGTCCGAACGCCACGCAACACACACACACATAGCACCGCAGAGGTATTAGACACACGTTGTCAGAATCGACGGACTCGATTCGACATACGGAAGCCGAAGTTATCGCCAGCTTTGCAAAAACTCGCCAACACTTAGCAAAAAGCAAAAAGCCAAAAAGAGACCAAAACCCCCAGAGTAGTCCGAACGCCACGCAAACACACACATAGCACCGCAGAGGTATTAGACACGTGTTGCAATCGACGGACTCGATTCGACATACTGAAGCCGAAGTTATCGCCAGCTTTGCAAAACTCGCCCAACACTTAGGCAAAAAGCCGAAAAAGAGACCAAAACCCGCGCCGCAGAGTCCCAACGCCACGCAAAACACACACATAGCACCGCCAGAGGTATTAGACACGTGTTGTAATCGACGGACTCGATTTCGACATACGGAAGCCGAAGTTATCGCCAGCTTTGCAAAACTCGCCAACACTTAGGCAAAAAAAAAGCCAAAAGAGACCAAAACCCGCACGTAGTCCGAACGCCACGCAAACACACACATAGCACCGCCAGAGGTATTAGACACGTGTTGTAACCGACGGACTCGATTCGACATACATACGAAGCCGAAGTTATCGCCAGCTTTGCAAAAACTCGCCAACACTTAGGCAAAAAGCCAAAAGAGACCAAAACCCGCGCCGGTAGAGTCAACGAACGCCACGCAAACACACACATAGCACCGCAGTAGGTATTAGACACGTGTTGAATCGACGGACTCGATTCGACACATACGAAGCCGAAGTTATCGCCCAGCTTTGCAAAACTCGCCAACAACACTTAGCAAAAAAAGCCAAAAGAGACCAAAACCCGCCGCTTTAGTCCGAACGCCACGCAAAACACACACATAGCACCGCAGTAGGTATTAGACACGTGTTGTAACCGACGGACTCGATTCCGACATACGGAAGCCGAAGTTATCGCCAGCTTTGCAAAAACTCGCCAACACTTAGGCAAAAAGCCAAAAAGAGACCAAAACCCCGCCGGTAGTCCAACGCCACGCAAACACACACATAGCACCACAGAGGTATTAGACAGACACGTACAGAATCGACGGACTCGATTCCGACATACGAAGCCGAAAGTTATCGCCAGCTTTGCAAAACTCGCCAACACTTAGCAAAAAGCCAAAAAAAGAGACCAAAACCCGCTTTCAGTAGTCCGAACGCCACGCAAACACACACATAGCACCGCCAGTAGGTATTAGACACGGTTGTAACCGACGGACTCGATTCCGACATACGGAAGCCGAAGTTATCGCCAGCTTTGCAAAACTCGCCAACACTTAGCAAAAAGCCAAAAAGAGACCAAAACCCGCGTCGGTAGTCCGAACGCCACGCAAACACACACATAGCACCGCGTAGGTATTAGACACGTGTTGCAATTGACGGGACTCGATTCCGACATACGGAAGCCGAGTTATCGCCCAGTTTGCAAAACTCGCCAACACTTAGGCAAAAAGCCGAAAAAGAGACCAAAACCCACATCGGTAGTCCGAACGCCACGCAAACACACACACATAGCACCGCGTAGGTATTAGACACGTTGTTGCAACCGACGGACTCGATTCGACATACGGAAGCCGAAGTTATCGCCCAGCTTTGCAAAACTCGCCAACACTTAGGCAAAAAAAAGCCAAAAAAGAGACAAAACCCCGCTTTAGTCCGAACGCCACGCAAAAACACACACATAGCACCGCAGTAGGTATTAGACACGGTTTAGAATCGACGGACTCGATTCCGACATACTGAAGCCGAAGTTATCGCCAGCTTTGCAAAACTCGCCAACACTTTAGCAAAAAGCCAAAAAGAGACCAAAACCCGCCGCAGTAGTCCCAACGCCACAAAAAACACACACATAGCACCGCTGTGTAGGTATTAGACACGTGTTGTAACCGACGGACTCGATTCGACATATAGCCGAAGCCGAAGTTATCGCCAGCTTTGCAAAACTCGCCAACACTTAGGCAAAAAGCCAAAAAGAGACCAAAACCCGCCGTAGTAGAGTCCAAACGCCACGCAAAAACACACACATAGCACCGCGAGAGGTATTAGACACGTGTTGCAACCGACGGACTCGATTCGACATACGAAGCCGAAGTTATCGCCAGCTTTGCAAAACTCGCCAACACTTAGGCAAAAAGCCAAAAAAGAGACAAAAAAACCCGCCGCTTGTAGTCCCAACGCCACGCAAAACACACACATAGCAACCGCAGAGGTATTAGACACGTGTTGCAATCGACGGACTCGATTCGACATACTGAAGCCGAAGTTATCGCCCAGCTTTGCAAAAACTCGCCAACACTTAGCAAAAAGCCAAAAAGAGACTAAAAAACCCGCTTAGTAGTCCAACGCCACGCAAACACACACATAGCACCGCCAGAGAGGTATTAGACACACGGTTTAATCGACGGACTCGATTCCGACATACGGAAGCCGAGTTATCGCCCAGTTTGCAAAACTCGCCAACACTTAGGCAAAAAGCCGAAAAAGAGACCAAAACCCGCTTTTCAGTAGTCCGAACGCCACGCAAACACACACACACATAGCACCACAGAGAGTATATTAGACACGTGTTGCAACTGACGGGACTCGATTCCGACATACGGAAGCCGAGTTATCGCCCAGTTTGCAAAACTCGCCAACACTTAGCAAAAAGCCAAAAAGAGACCAAAACCCGCTGATTCAGTAGTCCAACGCCACGCAAAAAACACACACATAGCACCGCAGAGGTATTAGACAGACACGTTGTTGCAATCGACGGACTCGATTTCGACACACGGAAGCCGAGTTATCGCCCAGTTTGCAAAACTCGCCAACACTTAGGCAAAAAGCCGAAAAAGAGACCAAAACCCGCGTCGGTAGTCCGAACGCCACGCAAAAACACACACATATAGCACCGCCAGTAGGTATTAGCACACGTGTTGCAATCGACGGACTCGATTCCGACATACGGAAGCCGAAGTTATCGCCCAGCTTTGCAAAACTCGCCAACACTTAGCAAAAAGCCAAAAGAGACCAAAACCCCCGCTACGTAGTCCGAACGCCACGCAAAACACACACATAGCACGCGCAGAGAGGTATTAGACACGTGTTGCAGAATCGACGGACTCGATTCCGACATACGGAAGCCGAGTTATCGCCCAGTTTGCAAAACTCGCCAACACTTAGGCAAAAAGCCGAAAAAGAGACCAAAACCCGCTTCGGTAGTCCGAACGCCACGCAAACACACACATAGCACCGCGTAGGTATTAGACACGTGTTGCAGAACGGACGGTACTCGATTCCGACATACGGAAGCCGAGTTATCGCCCAGTTTGCAAAACTCGCCAACACTTAGGCAAAAAGCCGAAAAAGAGACCAAAACCCCGCGGTAGTCCGAACGCCACGCAAACACACACATAGCAATCACAGAGGTATTAGACACGTGTTGTAATCGACGGACTCGATTCCGACATACGGAAGCCGAAGTTATCGCCAGCTTTGCAAAACTCGCCAACACTTAGGCAAAAAGCCAAAAAGAGACCAAACCCCCGCCAGTAGTCCAACGCCACGCAAAACACACACATAGCACCGCCAGAGGTATTAGACACGTGTTGCAGAATCGACGGACTCGATTCGACATATACGGAAGCCGAAGTTATCGCCAGCTTTGCAAAAACTCGCCAACACTTTTAGCAAAAAGCCAAAAAGAGACCAAAACCCCCGTCAGTAGTTCGAACGCCACGCAAACACACACATAGCACCGCGGTAGGTATTAGACACGTGTTGCAACTGACGGACTCGATTCCGACATACGGAAGCCGAAGTTATCGCCCAGTTTTGCAAAACTCGCCAACACTTAGGCAAAAAGCCAAAAGAGACCAAAACCCGCGTCGGTAGTCCGAACGCCACGCAAACACACACATAGCAATCGCGTAGGTATTAGACACGTGTTGCAACTGACGGACTCGATTCGACATACGGAAGCCGAGTTATCGCCCAGTTTGCAAAACTCGCCAACACTTAGGCAAAAAGCTGAAAAAGAGACCAAAATTCGCGTCGGTACTCCGAACGCCACGCTTACACACATAGCACAGGATAGATATTAGACACGTGTTGCAACTGACGGGACTCGATTCGACATACGGAAGCCGAGTTATCGCCCAGTTTGCAAAACTCGCCAACACTTAGGCAAAAAGCCGAAAAAGAGACCAAAACCCGCGTCGGTAGTCCGAACGCCACGCAAACACACACATAGCACCGCGTAGGTATTAGACACGTGTTGCAACTGACGGGACTCGATTCCGACACACGGAAGCCGAGTTATCGCCCAGTTTGCAAAACTCGCCAACACTTAGGCAAAAAGCCGAAAAAGAGACCAAAACCCGCCGTAGTCCGAACGCCACGCAAACACACACATAGCACCGCGTAGGTATTAGACACACGCGTTGTAACGACGACGGACTCGATTCGACATATACGAAGCCGAAGTTATCGCCCCAGCTTTGCAAAAACTCGCCAACACTTAGGCAAAAAGCCAAAAAGAGACCAAAACCCGCGCAGTAGAGTCCGAACGCCACGCAAAACACACACATAGCAATCACAGTAGGTATTAGACACGTGTTGTAATCGACGGACTCGATCCGACATACTGAAGCCGAAGTTATCGCCAGCTTTGCAAAACTCGCCAACACTTAGGCAAAAAAGCCAAAAAGAGACTCAAAAACCCGCGCTTGTAGTCCGAACGCCACGCAAAACACACACATAGCACCGCACAGAGGTATTAGACACGTGTTGCAATCGACGGACTCGATTCCGACATACGGAAGCCGAAGTTATCGCCCCAGCTTTGCAAAACTCGCCAACACTTTAGCAAAAAGCCAAAAGAGACAAAAACCCGCCAGTAGTCCGAACGCCACGCAAAACACACACATAGCACCGCCAGTAGGTATTAGACACACGTTGCAACCGACGGACTCGATTCCGACATACGGAAGCCGAAGTTATCGCCAGCTTTGCAAAAACTCGCCAACACTTAGGCAAAAAGCCAAAAAGAGACCAAAACCCGCCCGCGGTAGTCCAACGCCACGCAAAAACACACACATAGCAATCACAGAGGTATTAGACACGTGTTGTAATCGACGGACTCGATTCCGACATATACGGAAGCCGAAGTTATCGCCCAGCTTTGCAAAACTCGCCAACACTTAGCAAAAAGCCAAAAAGAGACCAAAACCCGCCAGAGTCCGAACGCCACGCAAACACACACATAGCAATCGCTGTAGGTATTAGACACGTTGTAATCGACGGACTCGATTCCGACATACGGAAGCCGAAGTTATCGCCAGCTTTGCAAAAACTCGCCAACACTTCAGCAAAAAGCAAAAAAAGAGACCAAAACCCGCTTCAGTAGTCCTCGACGCCACGCAAACACACACATAGCACCGCAGAGGTATTAGACACGGTTGCAATCGACGGACTCGATTCCGACATACTAAGCCGAAGTTATCGCCAGCTTTGCAAAACTCGCCAACACTTAGGCAAAAAGCCAAAAGAGACCAAAACCCGCTTTAGTCCGAACGCCACGCAAACACACACATAGCAATCACAGAGGTATTAGACACGTTGCAATCGACGGACTCGATTCCACACATACGGAAGCCGAAAGTTATCGCCAGCTTTGCAAAACTCGCCAACACTTAGGCAAAAAGCCAAAAAGAGACCAAAACCCGCCAGTAGTCCGAACGCCACGCAAAACACACACATAGCAATCACAGAGGTATTAGACACGTGCAGAATCGACGGACTCGATTCCGACATACGAAGCCGAAAGTTATCGCCCAGCTTTGCAAAACTCGCCAACACTTAGGCAAAAGCCAAAAAGAGACAAAACCCCCCGCTTAGGTAGTCCAACGCCACGCAAAACACACACATAGCATCACAGAGGTATTAGACACGTGTTAGAACCGACGGACTCGATTCGACATACGGAAGCCGAAAGTTATCGCCCAGCTTTGCAAAACTCGCCAACACTTAGGCAAAAAGCCAAAAAGAGACCAAAACCCAGGCTTCGTTAGTCCAACGCCACGCAAAACACACACATAGCACCGCCAGAGGTATTAGACACGTTAGAATCGACGGACTCGATTCCGACATACGGAAGCCGAAGTTATCGCCCAGCTTTGCAAAAACTCGCCAACTTAGGCAAAAAGTCAAAAAGAGACCAAAACCCGCGCCGTAGTCCGAACGCCACGCAAACACACACATAGCAATCACAGAGGTATTAGACACGGCAGAATCGACGGACTCGATTCCGACATACGGAAGCCCGAAGTTATCGCCAGCTTTGCAAAACTCGCCAACACTTCAGCAAAAAGCCAAAAAGAGACCAAAACCCGACGCCGTAGTCCGAACGCCACGCAAAAACACACACATAGCAACCGCCAGAGGTATTTAGACACGTGTACAGCAATCGACGGACTCGATTCGACATACGGAAGCCGAAGTTATCGCCAGCTTTGCAAAACTCGCCAACACTTAGGCAAAAAGTCAAAAAGAGACCAAACCCCGCGAGTAGTCCGAACGCCACGCAAAACACACACATAGCACCGCAGAGGTATTAGACACGCTTGTCAGAATCGACGGACTCGATTCGACATACGGAAGCCGAAGTTATCGCCCAGCTTTGCAAAACTCGCCAACACTTAGGCAAAAAAGCCAAAAAGAGACCAAACCCGCGGCCAGTAGTCCGAACGCCCACGCAAACACACACATAGCACCGCCAGAGGTATTAGACACGTGTTGTAATCGACGGACTCGATTCCGACATACGAAGCCGAAGTTATCGCCAGCTTTGCAAAACTCGCCAACACTTAGGCAAAAAGTCAAAAAGAGACCAAAACCCGCGCCGTTCAAGTCCAACGCCACGCAAACACACACATAGCAACCACAGTAGGTATTAGACACGGTTGTAATCGACGGACTCGATTTCGACATAGATACGGAAGCCGAAAGTTATCGCCAGCTTTGCAAAACTCGCCAACACTTAGGCAAAAAAGCCAAAAAGAGACTAAAAACCCGCTCAGTAGTCCGAACGCCACGCAAAACACACACATAGCAATCACAGTAGGTATTAGGACACACGTGTTGTAATCGACGGACTCGATTCCGACATACGGAAGCCGAAGTTATCGCCCAGCTTTGCAAAACTCGCCAACACTTAGGCAAAAAGTCAAAAAGAGACCAAAACCCCGCTTCGTAGTCCGAACGCCACGCAAAACACACACATAGCACCACAGTAGGTATTAGACACACGTGTTAGAACCGACGGACTCGATTCCGACATACGGAAGCCGAGTTATCGCCCAGTTTGCAAATCTCGCCAACACTTAGGCAAAAAGTCGAAAAAGAGACCAAAACCCGCGTCGGTAGTCCGAACGCCACGCAAACACACACATAGCACCACGTAGGTATTAGACACGTTGTTAGAATCGACGGACTCGATTCCGACATACGGAAGCCGAAGTTATCGCCCAGCTTTGCAAAAACTCGCCAACACTTAGGCAAAAAGCCAAAAAGAGACCAAAACCCGCCGCTTAGTCCAACGCCACGCAAACACACACACATAGCAATCGCAGTAGGTATTAGACACGCGCAGTTAGAACCGACGGACTCGATTCCGACATACGGAAGCCGAAGTTATCGCCAGCTTTGCAAAACTCGCCAACACTTAGGCAAAAAGCCAAAAAGAGACCAAAACCCGCATTGTAGTCCCAACGCCACGCAAAACACACATATAGCACCACAGTAGGTATTTAGACACGTGTTAGAACCGACGGACTCGATTCCGACATACGGAGACCGAAGTTATCGCCAGCTTTGCAAAAACTCGCCAACACTTAGCAAAAAGCCAAAAAGAGACCAAAACCCGCGACGTCTGTAGTCCCAACGCCACACGCAAACACACACATAGCACCACAGAGGTATTTAGACACGTGTAAGAACCGACGGACTCGATTCCGATACTAAGCCGAAAGTTATCGCCCAGCTTTGCAAAAACTCGCCAACACTTAGGCAAAAAGCCAAAAGAGACCAAAACCCATCGTCAGTAGTCCGAACGCCACGCAAACACACACATAGCACCGCCAGTAGGTATTAGACACGCGCAGAATAGAACGACGGACTCGATTCCGACATACGGAGACCGAAAGTTATCGCCCAGCTTTGTAAAACTCGCCAACACTTAGGCAAAAAGCCCAAAAGAGACCAAAACCCCCGATCGTCAAGTCCGAACGCCACGCAACACACACATAGCACCGCAGTAGGTATTAGACACGCTAAAAGTAGAATCGACGGACTCGATTCGACATATGAGACCGAAAGTTATCGCCAGCTTTGCAAAACTCGCCAACACTTAGGCAAAAAGCCAAAAAGAGACTAAAAAACCATCGCCGTCTAGTCCGAACGCCACGCAAACACACACATAGCATCACAGAGGTATTAGACACGTTGTTGAACCGACGGACTCGATTCCGACATACGGAGACCGAAAGTTATCGCCAGCTTTGCAAAACTCGCCAACACTTAGGCAAAAAGCCGAAAAAGAGACCAAAACCCGCCTCGGCAGTCCGAACGCCACGCAAACACACACATAGCACCGCAGTAGGTATTAGACACGCGTTAGAACTTACGGACTCGATTCGACATACGGAACCGAAAGTTATCGCCAGCTTTGCAAAACTCGCCAACACTTAGGCAAAAAGTCAAAAGAGCCCAAAACCCGCATCGTCGTCATCCAACGCCACGCAAACACACACATAGCACCGCAGTAGGTATTAGGACACGCGTTGTAACTTACGGGACTCGATTCCGACATACGGAACCGAAAGTTATCGCCAGCTTTGCAAAAACTCGCCAACACTTTAGGCAAAAAAGCCAAAAAGAGACCAAAACCCCAGATCGTCGCCACGTCCAACGCCACGCACACGCAAACACACACATAGCACCGAGTAGGTATTAGACACGTGTTACAACTTACGGGACTCGATTCCGACATACGGAGACCGAATTATCGCCCAGTTTGCAAAACTCGCCAACACTTAGGCAAAAAGCCAAAAAGAGACTAAAACCTGCGTCGGTAGTCCGAACGCCACGCAAACACACACATAGCACCGCGTAGGTATTAGACACGTTTAAACTTACGGACTCGATTCCGACATACGGAGATCGAAGTTATCGCCAGCTTTGCAAAACTCGCCAACACTTAGGCAAAAAGCCAAAAAGAGCCCAAAACCCAGATCGTAGTCCGAACGCCACGCAAAAACACACACATAGCACCGCTGTAGGTATTAGACACACGTTGCTAGAACTTACGGACTCGATTCGACATACGGAGACCGAAAGTTATCGCCAGCTTTGCAAAACTCGCCAACACTTAGGCAAAAAGCCAAAAAGAGCCCAAAAACCATCATCGTCCAGTCCGAACGCCACGCAAACACACACACATAGACCGCAGTAGGTATTAGACACGTGTTAGAACTTACGGACTCGATTCGACATACGGAGACCGAAGTTATCGCCAGCTTTGCAAAAAACTCGTCAACACTTAGGCAAAAAGCCAAAAAAGAGCCCAAAACCCGCATCGTCAGTCCGAACGCCACGCAAACACACACATAGCACCGCGTAGGTATTAGACACGCGTTACAACTTACGGGACTCGATTTCGACATACGAGACCGAAAGTTATCGCCCAGCTTTGCAAAACTCGCCAACACTTAGGCAAAAAGTCAAAAAGAGCCCAAAACCCGTGATCGTCTAGTCCGAACGCCACGCAAACACACACATAGCACCGCCAGTAGTATTAGACACACGTTATAACTTACGGACTCGATTCGACATACGAAGACCGAAAGTTATCGCCCCAGCTTTGCAAAAACTCGCCAACACTTAGGCAAAAAGTCAAAAAGAGCCTAAAACCCCACATCGCCAGTCCCAACGCCACGCTTAAACACACACACATAGCACCGCATGTAGGTATTAGACACAAGTTATAACTTACGGACTCGATTCCGACATACGGAGACCGAAGTTATCGCCCAGCTTTGCAAAACTCGCCAACACTTAGGCAAAAAGCCGTAAAAGAGCCCAAAACCCAGATCGTCAGTCCAACGCCACGCAAACACACACATATAGTACACGCAGAGGTATTAGACAGACACGTTAGAACTTACGGGACTCGATTCGACATACGGAGACCGAAGTTATCGCCCAGCTTTGCAAAACTCGCCAACACTTAGGCAAAAAGCCAAAAAGAGCCCAAAACCCCGATCGTCTGTCCGGAACGCCACGCAAAAACACACACATAGCACACAGTAGGTATTGTAGACACGTTATAAACTTACGGACTCGATTCCGACATACGGAGACCGAAAGTTATCGCCAGCTTTGCAAAACTCGCCAACACTTAGGCAAAAAGTCAAAAAGAGCCCAAAACCCGATCGTCTCGTCCGAACGCCACGCAAAACACACACATAGCACCGCCAGAGGTATTAGACACGCTGTTAGAACTTACGGACTCGATTCCGACATACGGAGACCGAAGTTATCGCCCAGCTTTGCAAAACTCGCCAACACTTAGGCAAAAAAGCCAAAAGAGCCCAAAACCCAGATCGTGTCTGGTCCAACGCCACGCAAAACACACACATAGCACCGCTGTAGGTATTAGACACGCAGTAAGAACTTACGGACTCGATTCGACATACGAGACCGAAAGTTATCGCCCAGCTTTGCAAAACTCGCCAACACTTAGGCAAAAAGCTCAAAAAGAGCCCCAAAACCGATCGTCTGTCATCCGAACGCCACGCAAACACACACATAGCACCGCAGTAGGTATTAGACACGTGTTAGAACTTACGGACTCGATTCGGACATACGGAGACCGAAGTTATCGCCTGGGCTTTGCAAAACTCGCCAACACTTAGGCAAAAAGCCAAAAAGAGCCAAAACCCGATCGTCCGTCCCAACGCCCACACAAACACACACATAGCACCGCCAGAGGTATTAGACACGCGCTTAGAACTTACGGACTCGATTCGACATACGGAGACCGAAAGTTATCGCCCACTTTTGCAAAACTCGCCAACACTTAGGCAAAAAGCCAAAAAGAGCCCAAAACCCAAGATCGTCTCGTCCGGACGCCACGCAAAAACACACACATAGCATCACAGAGGTATTAGACACGCGTTAGAACTTTACGGACTCGATTTCGACATACGGAGACCGAAAGTTATCGCCAGCTTTGCAAAACTCGCCAACACTTAGGCAAAAAGTCAAAAAGAGCCTAAAACCAATCGACATCGTCGTCCAACGCCACGCAAACACACACATATAGCACCACTGTAGGTATTAGACACGCGTTAGAACTTACGGACTCGATTCGACATACGGAGAACCGAAGTTATCGCCCAGCTTTGCAAAACTCGCCAACACTTAGGCAAAAAGCCAAAAAGAGCCCAAAACTCAGATCGTCTCCGTCCAACGCCACGCAAAACACACACATAGCACCGCCAGAGGTATTAGACACGTTAGAACTTACGGACTCGATTTCGATATACGGAGACCGAAAGTTATCGCCTAGCTTTGCAAAACTCGCCAACACTTAGGCAAAAAGCCAAAAAGAGCCCAAAACCCAGATCTAACGCCCGTCCGGACGCCACGCAAACACACACATAGCATCCAGCAGTAGGTATTAGACACGCGTTAGAACTTACGGACTCGATTTCGACATACGGAGACCGAAAGTTATCGCCCAGCTTTGCAAAACTCGCCAACACTTAGGCAAAAAGTCAAAAAGAGCCCAAAACCCAGATCGCCCGTCCGGACGCCACGCAAAACACACACATAGCACCAGAGAGGTATTAGACACGTGTTAGAACTTACGGACTCGATTCTCGACATACGGAGACCGAAAGTTATCGCCTAGTTTGCAAAAAACTCGCCAACACTTAGGCAAAAAGTCAAAAAGAGAGCCCAAAAACCCAGATCGCTCGTCCGAACGCCACGCAAAACACACACATAGCACCATCGAGTAGGTATTAGACACTGTTAGAACTTACTTACGGGACTCGATTCGACATACGGAGACCGAAAGTTATCGCTTAGCTTTGCAAAACTCGCCAACACTTAGGCAAAAAGTCAAAAAGAGCCCAAAACCCAGATCGTCCGTCCAACGCCACGCAAAACACACACATAGCACCGCTGTAGGTATTAGACACAAGTTATAACTTACGGACTCGATTCCGACATACGAGACCGAAAGTTATCGCCAGCTTTTGCAAAACTCGCCAACACTTAGGCAAAAAAGTCAAAAAGAGCCCAAAACCCAGATCGTCGTCCGAACGCCACGCAAAAACACACACATAGCACCACTGCTGTAGGTATTAGACACGCTGTTAGAACTTACGGACTCGATTCGACATACGGAGACCGAAAGTTATCGCCCAGCTTTGCAAAACTCTCGCCAACACTTAGGCAAAAGCCAAAAAGAGCCCAAAACCGCATCGCTCGGTCCAACGCCACGCACACACACACATAGCACCGCTGTAGGTATTAGACACGTACGTTAGAACTTACGGACTCGATTCTCGACATATACGGAGACCGAAAGTTATCGCCAGCTTTGCAAAACTCGCCAACACTTAGGCAAAAAGCCAAAAAGAGCCCAAACCCAGATCGTCCGTCCGGACGCCACGCAAACACACACACATAGCACCGCTGAGAGGTATTAGACACATGTTAGAACTTACGGACTCGATTCGACATACGGAGACCGAAAGTTATCGCCAGCTTTGCAAAAACTCGCCAACACTTAGGCAAAAAGTCAAAAAGAGCCCAAAACCCGCATCGTCTCGTCCTAACGCCACGCAAACACACACATAGCACCACAGAGGTATTAGACACGCTGTTAGAACTTACGGACTCGATTCGACATACGGAGACCGAAGTTATCGCCCAGCTTTGCAAAACTCGCCAACACTTAGGCAAAAAGCCAAAAAGAGCCAAAACCCAGATCGTCTGGTCCGAACGCCACGCAAACACACACATAGCACCGCTGTAGGTATTAGACACGCCGTTAGAACTTACGGACTCGATTCGACATACGGAGACCGAAGTTATCGCCCAGCTTTGCAAAACTCAACAACACTTAGGCAAAAAGCCAAAAAGAGCCCAAAACCCAGATCGTCTCGTCCCAACGCCACGCAAAACACACACATAGCAGCACCGCAGTAGGTATTAGACACGCTGTTAGAACTTACGGACTCGATTCGACATACGGAGACCGAAAGTTATCGCCAGCTTTGCAAAAACTCGCCAACACTTAGGCAAAAAGCCAAAAAGAGCCCAAAACCCAGATCGTCTGGTCCGAACGCCACTTTAAAAACACACACATAGCACCGCCAGAGGTATTAGACACACGTTAGAACTTACGGACTCGATTTCGACATACGGAGACCGAAGTTATCGCCCAGCTTGCAAAAACTCGCCAACACTTAGGCAAAAAGCCAAAAAGAGCCCAAAACCCGTGATCGTCCCGTCCGGACGCCACGCAAAACACACACATAGCACCGCCAGAGGTATTAGACACGCTAGAACTTACGGACTCGATTCGACATATACGGAGACCGAAGTTATCGCCCCAGCTTTGCAAAACTCGCCAACACTTAGGCAAAAAGCCAAAAGAGCCCAAAACCAGATCGTCCGTCCGACGACGCCACACAAACACACACACACATAGCACCGCATAGAGGTATTAGACACGCTGTTAGAACTTACGGACTCGATTCGACATACGGAGACCGAAGTTATCGCCAGCTTTGCAAAACTCGCCAACACTTAGGCAAAAAGCCAAAAAGAGCCCAAAACCCAGATCGTCGTCCGAACGCCACGCAAAACACACACATAGCAACCGCCAGAGGTATTTACACGCTGTTAGAACTTTCGGACTCGATTCGACATACGAGACCGAAAGTTATCGCCCAGCTTTGCAAAACTCGCCAACACTTAGGCAAAAAGCCAAAAAGAGCCCAAAACCCAGATCGTCCGTCAACGAACGCCACGCAAACACACACAGCAAGTAACCGCCAGAGGTATTAGACACGCAGTTAGAACTTACGGACTCGATTCGACATACGGAGACCGAAAGTTATCGCCAGCTTTGCAAAAACTCGCCAACACTTTAGGCAAAAAAGCCTAAAAAGAGAGCCAAAACCAAAGATCGTCCGTCCAACCGACACCACAAACACACACACATAGCACCGCGTAGGTATTAGACACGCGTTACAACTTACTGGACTCGATTCCGACATACGGAGACCGAGTTATCGCCCAGTTTGCAAAACTCGCCAACACTTAGGCAAAAAGTCAAAAAAGAGCCCAAAACCGTGATCGTCTCGTCCGGACGCCACGCAAAACACACACATAGCACCGCTGTGAGGTTAGACACACGCTGTTAGAACTTACGGACTCGATTCCGACATACGGAGACCGAAAGTTATCGCCTAGTTTGCAAAACTCGCCACAACACTTACTTAGCAAAAGCCAAAAAGAGCCCAAAACCCAGATCGTCCGTCCAACGCCACGCAAACACACACATAGCACCGCAGTAGGTATTAGACACGCGTTAGAACTTACGGACTCGATTCCGACATACGAGACCGAAGTTATCGCCAGCTTTGTAAAACTCGCCAACACTTAGGCAAAAAGCCAAAAAGAGCCCAAAACCCGATCGTCTCCTGGTCCGAACGCCACGCAAACACACACATATAACCGCTGTAGGTAATAGACACGTGTTAGAACTTACGGGACTCGATTCTGACATACGGAGACCGAGTTATCGCCCAGTTTGCAAAACTCGCCAACATTTAGGCAAAAAGCCGAAAAAGAGCCCAAAACCCGTATCGTCCGCCCGAACGCCACGCAAACACACACATAGCACCGTGTAGGTATTAGACACGCGTTAGAACTTACGGGACTCGATTCTGACATACGGAGACCGAGTTATCGCCCAGTTTGCAAAACTCGCCAACACTTAGGCAAAAAGCCGAAAAAGAGCCCAAAACCCATATCGTCCGTCCGAACGCCACGCAAACACACACACAGCATCGCGTAGGTATTAGACACGCGTTACAACTGACGGGTACTCGATTTCGACATACGGAGACCGAGTTATCGCCAGCTTTTGCAAAACTCGCCAACACTTAGGCAAAAAATCAAAAAGAGCCCAAAACCCAGATCGTCCGTCCGAACGCCACGCAAACACACACACATAGCAGCACCAGAGTAGGTATAGACACGCTGTTAGAACTTACGGACTCGATTTCGACATACGAGACCGAAAGTTATCGCCAGTTTGCAAAACTCGCCAACACTTAGGCAAAAAACCTTAAAAAAGAGCCCAAAACCCGATCGTCGGTCCGGACGCCACGCAAAACACACACATAGCACCGCAGTAGGTATTTAGACACGCTGTTAGAACTTACGGACTCGATTCGACATACGGAGACCGAAAGTTATCGCCAGCTTTGCAAAACTCGCCAACACTTAGGCAAAAAGCCAAAAAGAGCCCAAAACCCAGATCGTCTCGTCCGGACGCCACAAAACACACACATAGCACCGCCAGAGGTATTAGACACACGTTAGAACTTTACGGACTCGATTTCGACATACGGAGACCGAAAGTTATCGCCTAGCTTTGCAAAACTCGCCAACACTTAGGTAAAAAAGTCAAAAAGAGCCCAAAACCCAAGATCGTCATCGTCCGGACGCCACGCAAACACACACATAGCACGCAGAGGTATTAGACACACGTTAGAACTTACGGACTCGATTCGACATATACGGAGACCGAAAGTTATCGCCAGCTTGCAAAACTCGCCAACACTTAGGCAAAAAGCCAAAAAGAGCCCAAAACCCAGATCGTCCGTCCGGAACGCCACGCAAAACACACACACATAGCATCGCAGAGGTATTAGACACGTGTTAGAACTTACGGACTCGATTCTCGACATACGGAGACCGAAAGTTATCGCCAGTTTGCAAAACTCGCCAACACTTAGGCAAAAAGCCAAAAAGAGCCCAAAACCCCGATCGTCTCGTCCGTCCGAACGCCACACGCAAACACACACATAGCACCGCTGTAGGTATTAGACACGCAGTTAGAACTTACGGACTCGATTCGACATACGGAGACCGAAAGTTATCGCCAGCTTGCAAAAACTCGCCAACACTTAGGCAAAAAGCCAAAAAGAGCCCAAAAAACCGATCGATCGTCCAACGCCACGCTAAACACACACATAGCACCGCCAGAGGTATTAGACACGCTGTTAACTTACGGACTCGATTCCGACATACGGAGACCGAAAGTTATCGCCAGCTTTGCAAAACTCGCCAACACTTAGGCAAAAAGCCAAAAAGAGCCCAAAACCCAGATCGTCCGGTCCGGACGCCACGCAAAAACACACACATAGCACCGCATGTAGGTATTAGACACGCGTTAGAACTTACGGACTCGATTCCGACATACGGAGACCGAAGTTATCGCCAGCTTTGCAAAACTCGCCAACACTTAGGCAAAAAGTCAAAAAGAGCCCAAAACCGTGACGTCTCGTCGTCCGAACGCCACACAAACACACACATAGCACCGCTGTAGGTATTAGACATACACGTTAGAACTTACGGACTCGATTTCGATATACGGAGACCGAAGTTATCGCCAGCTTTGCAAAACTCAACAACACTTAGGCAAAAAGTCAAAAGAGCCCAAAACCCGATCGTCTCCGTCCAACGCCACACGCAACACACACACATAGCACCGCTGTAGGTATTAGACACACGTTAGAACTTACGGACTCGATTTCGACATACGGAGACCGAAAGTTATCGCCAGCTTTGCAAAAACTCGCCAACACTTAGGCAAAAAGCCGTAAAAGAGCCCAAAACCCGTGATCGTCTCCGTCCGGACGCACAAAAACACACACATAAGCACCGCAGTAGGTATTAGACACGCTGTTAGAACTTACGGACTCGATTCGACATACGGAGACCGAAAGTTATCGCCAGCTTTGCAAAACTCGCCAACACTTAGCAAAAAAGCCAAAAAGAGCCCAAAACCCAGATCGTCATCCGAACGCCACGCAAAAACACACACATAGCACCGCAGTAGGTATTAGACACACGTTAGAACTTACGGACTCGATTCGACATACGGAGACCGAAAGTTATCGCCCAGCTTTGCAAAACTCGCCAACACTTAGGCAAAAAGCCAAAAAGAGCCCAAAACCAGATCGTCATCGTCCAACGCCACGCAAAACACACACACATAGCACCGCAGTAGGTATTAGACACGCAGTTAGAACTTACGGACTCGATTTCGACATACGGAGACCGAAAGTTATCGCCAGCTTTGCAAAACTCGCCAACACTTAGGCAAAAAGCCAAAAAGAGCCCAAAACCCAGATCGCCATCCGGACGCCACGCAAAACACACACATAGCACCGCAGAGGTATTAGACACGTTAGAACTTACGGACTCGATTCGACATACGAGAGACCGAAGTTATCGCCCAGCTTTGCAAAACTCAACAACACTTAGGCAAAAAAGCCTAAAAAGAGCCCAAACCCCGATCGTCTGCCGTCCAACGCCACGCAAACACACACATAGCACCGCAGTAGGTATTAGACACGCTAGTATAGAACTTACGGACTCGATTCCGACATACGGAGACCGAAGTTATCGCCCAGCTTTGCAAAACTCGCCAACACTTAGGCAAAAAGTAAAAAAGAGCCCAAAAACCCGATCGTCCGTCTCGAACGCCACGCAAACACACACATAGCAACCGCAGAGGTATTAGACACGTTAGAACTTACGGACTCGATTCGACATACACGGAGACCGAAAGTTATCGCTCAAGTTTTGCAAAAACTCGCCAACACTTAGGCAAAAAGCCAAAAAGAGCCCAAAACCAGATCGTCTGGTCCGGACGCCATAAAAACACACACATAGCACCGCAGAGGTATTAGACACGCGTTAGAACTTACGGACTCGATTCGACATACGGAGACCGAAAGTTATCGCCAGCTTTGCAAAACTCAACAACACTTAGGCAAAAGCCAAAAAGAGCCTAAAACCCGATCGTCGTCTCGGACGCCACGCAAAAAAACACACACATAGTAGACCGCAGTAGGTATTAGACACGCTGTTAGAACTTACGGACTCGATTCCGACATACGGAGACCGAAGTTATCGCCCAGCTTTGCAAAACTCGCCAACACTTAGGCAAAAAGCCCAAAAAAGAGCCCAAAACCCAGATCGTCCGTCCGAACGCACACAAAAAACACACACACATAGCACCACAGAGGTATTAGACACGCTGTTAGAACTTACGGACTCGATTCGACATACGGAGACCGAAAGTTATCGCCCAGCTTTGCAAAACTCGCCAAACACTTAGCAAAAAGCCAAAAAGAGCCCAAAACCAGATCGTCTCGTCCGGACGCCACGCAAAACACACACATAGCACCGCTCGCAGAGGTATTAGACACGCGTTAGAACTTACGGACTCGATTCGACATACGGAGACCGAAAGTTATCGCCAGCTTTGCAAAACTCAACAACACTTAGGCAAAAAGCCAAAAAGAGCCCAAAACCCAGATCGTCTCTGGGTCCGAACGCCACACAAACACACACATAGCACCGTGTAGGTATTAGACACGCGTTATAACTTACGGAACACGATTTCGACATACGGAGACAGAGTTATCGTCCAGTTTGCAAAACTCGCCAAAACTTAGGCAAAAAGCCGAAAAAGAGCCCAAAACCCCGATCGTCATCGTCCAACGCCACGCAAACACACACACATAATCACCGCAGAGGTATTAGACACGCTGTTAGAACTTACGGACTCGATTTCGACATACGGAGACCGAAAGTTATCGCCAGTTTGCAAAACTCAACAACACTTAGCAAAAAAGTCAAAAGAGCCCAAAAAACCCGCATCGTCCGTCCGAACGCCAAACAAACACACACACAGCACCGCGTAGGTATTAGACACGCTGTTATAAACTTACGGACTCGATTCGACATACGGAGACCGAAAGTTATCGCCCAGCTTTGCAAAACTCGCCAACACTTAGGCAAAAAGCAAAAAAGAGCCCAAAACCCAGATCCGTCTCAACGCCAAAAAACACACACATAGCAACCACATAGGTATTAGACACGCTGTTAGAACTTACGGACTCGATTCGACATACGGAGACCGAAAGTTATCGCCAGTTTGCAAAACTCGCCAACACTTAGGCAAAAAAGTCAAAAAGAGCCCAAAACCCCAGATCGTCCGTCCGAACGCACACAACAAACACACACATAGCACCGCTGTAGGTATTAGACACGTTAGAACTTACGGACTCGATTCGACATACGGAGACCGAAAGTTATCGCCAGCTTTGCAAAACTCGCCAACACTTAGCAAAAAGTCAAAAGAGCCCAAAACCCAGATCGTCCGTCCCGAAACGCCACTAAAACACACACATAGCACGCGCAGGTATTAGGTATTAGACACGCATATAGAGAACTTACGGACTCGATTCGACATACGGAGACCGAAAGTTATCGCCAGCTTTGCAAAACTCAACAACACTTAGGCAAAAAGTCAAAAAGAGCCCAAAACCCAGATCGCTCGTCCGAACGCCACGCAAACACACACATAGCACGCACAGTAGGTATTAGACACGCTGTTAGAACTTACGGTACTCGATTCTGACATACGGAGACCGAGTTATCGCCCAGTTTGCAAAACTCAACAACACTTAGGCAAAAAGCCAAAAAAGAGCCCAAAACCCGCATCGTCCGTCCGAACGCCACGCAAACACACACATAGCACCGCCAGAGGTATTAGACACGCTGCTAGAACTTACGGACTCGATTCGACATACGGAGACCGAAAGTTATCGCCAGCTTTGCAAAACTCGCCAACACTTAGGTAAAAAGCCAAAAAGAGCCCAAAACCCAGATCGTCCGGTCCCGACGCCATTAAAACACACACATAGCACCGCAGAGGTATTAGACACGCATATAACTTAGAACTTACGGACTCGATTCCGACATACGGAGACCGAAAGTTATCGCCAGCTTTGCAAAACTCAACAACACTTAGGCAAAAGCCAAAAAGAGCCCAAAACCCAGATCGTCCGTCCGAACGCCACACAAAACACACACATAGCACCGCAGTAGGTATTAGACACGCTGTTAGAACTTACGGACTCGATTTCGACATACGGAGACCGAAGTTATCGCCAGCTTTGCAAAACTCAACAACACTTAGGCAAAAAGCCAAAAGAGCCCAAAACCAAGATCGTCCGTCCCGGACGCCACGCAAACACACACATAGCACCGCAGAGGTATTAGAGACACAGTTAGAACTTACGGACTCGATTCGACATACGGAGACCGAAGTTATCGCCAGCTTTGCAAAACTCGCCAACACTTAGGCAAAAAGTCAAAAAGAGCCTAAAACCCCAGATCGTCTCGTCCTAACGCCACGCAAACACACACATAGCACTATACAGTAGGTATATAGACACGCTAACGCTAGAACTTACGGACTCGATTCGACATACGGAGACCGAAGTTATCGCCCAGCTTTGCAAAACTCGCCAACACTTAGGCAAAAAAGCCAAAAGAGCCCAAAACCCAGATCGTCTGGTCCGGACGCCACGCAAAACACACACATAGCACCGCAGTGTAGGTATTAGACACGCGTTAGAACTTACGGACTCGATTCGACATACGGAGACCGAAAGTTATCGCCAGCTTTGCAAAACTCAACAACACTTAGGCAAAAAGTCAAAAAGAGCCTAAAAAACCCCAGATCGTCGTCCGAACGCCACGCAAACACACACATAGCACCGCAGAGGTATTAGAGACGCTGTTAGAACTTACGGACTCGATTTCGACATATACGAGACCGAAAGTTATCGCCAGCTTTGCAAAACTCGCCAACACTTAGGCAAAAAGCCAAAAAGAGCCCAAAACCCAGATCGTCTGGTCCAACGCCACAAAAACACACACATAGCACCGCAGTAGGTATTAGACACGCTGTTAGAACTTACGGACTCGATTCGACATACGGAGACCGAAGTTATCGCCAGCTTTGCAAAACTCAACAACACTTAGGCAAAAAGCCAAAAAGAGCCCAAAACCAGATCGTCCGTCCAACGCCACGCAAAACACACACACATAGCACCGCAGTAGGTATTAGACACGCTGTTAGAACTTACGGACTCGATTTCGACATACGGAGACCGAAAGTTATCGCCAGCTTTGCAAAACTCGCCAACACTTAGGCAAAAAGCCAAAAAGAGCCCAAAACCCGACGATCGTCCGTCCGAACGCCATCAAAAAACACACACATAGCACCGCTGTAGGTATTAGACACACGTTATAACTTACGGACTCGATTCCGACACATACGGAGACCGAAAGTTATCGCCAGCTTTTGCAAAAACTCAACAACACTTAGGCAAAAAGCCAAAAAGAGCCCAAAACCCAGATCGTCCGTCCGAACGCCACGCAAAACACACACATAGCACCGCTGTAGGTATTAGACACGCTGTTAGAACTTACGGACTCGATTTCGACATACGGAGACCGAAAGTTATCGCCAGCCAGTAAAACTCAACAACACTTAGGCAAAAAAGCCAAAAAGAGCCCAAAACCCAGATCGTCTCGTCCGAACGCCACGCAAAACACACACATAGCACCGCAGTAGGTATTAGACACGCTGTTAAGAACTTACGGACTCGATTCGACATACGGAGACCGAAAGTTATCGCCCAGCTTTGCAAAAAACTCAACAACACTTCAGCAAAAAGCCAAAAAGAGCCCAAAACCGTGATCGTCGTCCGAACGCCACGCAACACACACACATAGCAACGCAGAGGTATTAGACACGCGTTAGAACTTACGGACTCGATTCGACATACGGAGACCGAAGTTATCGCCCATTGCAAAAAACTCAACAACACTTAGGCAAAAAAGCCAAAAAGAGCCCAAAACCCGTGATCGTCTCGTCCGGACGCCACGCAAAACACACACATAGCACCGCGCAGTAGGTATTAGACACGCGTTAGAACTTACGGACTCTCGATTCGACATATACGGAGACCGAAGTTATCGCCAGCTTTGCAAAAACTCAACAACACTTAGGCAAAAAGCAAAAAAGAGCCCAAAACCGAGATCCGTCCGAACGCCACGCAAACACACACATAGCACCGCGTAGGTATTAGACACGCGTTATAACTTACGGACTCGATTCCGACATACGGAGACCGAAAGTTATCGCCCAGCTTTGCAAAACTCGCCAACACTTAGGCAAAAAGTCAAAAAGAGCCTAAAAACCCAGATACCGGCCGTCCAACGCCACGCAACACACACATATAGCACCGCGTAGTAGGTATTAGACACGCATAGAACTTACGGACTCGATTCGACATACGGAGACCGAAAGTTATCGCCCAGCTTTGCAAAACTCAACAACACTTAGGCAAAAAAAGCCAAAAAGAGCCCAAAACCCAGATCGTCTCGTCCAACGCCACACAAAACACACACATAGCACCGCTGAGGAGGTATTAGACACGCTGTTAGAACTTACGGACTCGATTCGACATACGGAGACCGAAGTTATCGCCCAGCTTTGCAAAAACTCAACAACACTTAGCAAAAAGCCAAAAAGAGCCCAAAACCAGATCTACCGTCCGAACGCCACGCAAACACACACATACATAAACCGCAGTAGGTAGGTAGACACGTATAACTTACGGACTCGATTCGACGACATACGGAGACCGAAAGTTATCGCCAGCTTTGCAAAAAACTCAACAACACTTAGGCAAAAAAGTCAAAAAGAGCCCAAAACCCAGATCGTCCGTCCCAACGCCACGCAAAAACACACACATAGCAAGCACCGCAGTAGTAGGTATTAGACACGCTGTATAAACTTACGGACTCGATTCGACATACGGAGACCGAAGTTATCGCCAGCTTTTGCAAAACTCAACAACACTTAGGCAAAAAGTCAAAAAAGAGCCAAAACCCGTGATCGCCGTCCCGAACGCCACGCAAACACACACATAGCACCGCTGTAGGTATTACACACGTTATATAACTTACGGACTCGATTCGACATACGGAGACCGAAAGTTATCGCCAGCTTTGCAAAACTCAACAACACTTAGGCAAAAAGCCAAAAAAGAGCCTAAAAACCAGATCGATCGTCGTCGAACGCCACGCAAACACACACACATAGCACCACAGTAGGTATTAGACACGCGTTAGAACTTACGGACTCGATTTCGACATACGGAGACCGAAGTTATCGCCAGCTTTGCAAAAACTCAACAACACTTAGGCAAAAAAGTCAAAAAGAGCCCAAAACCCGTGATCGTCCGTCTCAACGCCACGCAAAAACACACACATAGCACCGCCAGTAGGTATTAGACACACGTTATAACTTACGGACTCGATTCGACATACGGAGACCGAAGTTATCGCCAGCTTGCAAAACTCAACAACACTTAGGCAAAAAGCCAAAAAGAGCCCAAACCCAGATCGTCCGTCCGAACGCCACGCAAAACACACACACATAGCACCGTAGGTATTAGACACGCTGTTATAACTTACGGACTCGATTTCGACATACGGAGACCGAAAGTTATCGCCAGCTTTAAAAAACTCAACAACACTTAGCAAAAAGCCAAAAAAGAGCCCAAAACCCCGATCGTCCCGTCCAACGCCACGCAAACACACACATAGCACCATTAGGTAGGTATTAGACACGCTGCTATAACTTACGGACTCGATTTCGACATACGAGACCGAAAGTTATCGCCCAGCTTTGCAAAACTCAACAACACTTAGCAAAAAGCCAAAAAGAGCCCAAAACCCAGATCGGCCGTCCGTTCAACGCCACGCAAACACACACACATAGCACCGCAGTAGGTATTAGACACACGCTGTTATAACTTACGGACTCGATTCCGACATATACGGAGACCGAAAGTTATCGCCAGCTTTGCAAAACTCAACAACACTTAGGCAAAAAGCCAAAAAAAGAGCCCAAAACCGTGACGCCGTCGTCGTCCGCCAACGCCACACACACACACATATAGCACCGCCAGTAGGTATTAGACACGTTATAACTTTACGGACTCGATTCACATACGGAGACCGAAAGTTATCGCCAGCTTTGCAAAAACTCAACAACACTTAGGTAAAAAAGTCAAAAAGAGCCCAAAACCCAGACGGCCGTCCAACGCCACGCAAACACACACATATAACCGCCAGAGGTATTAGACACGCTGTTATAACTTACGGACTCGATTCGACATACGGAGACCGAAGTTATCGCCAGCTTTGCAAAACTCAACAACACTTAGGCAAAAAGTCAAAAAAAGAGCCCAAAACCCCAGATCGTCGTCCGAACGCCACGCAAACACACACATAGCACCGCAGTAGGTAGGTATTTAGACACGCTGTTATAACTTACGGACTCGATTCGACATACGGAGACCGAAAGTTATCGCCAGCTTTGCAAAACTCAACAACACTTAGCAAAAAGTCAAAAAGAGCCCAAAACCCGTGAAGATCGTCCCAACGCCAACGCCACGCAAAACACACACATAGCACCGCTGTAGGTATTAGACACTGTTATAACTTACGGACTCGATTCGACATACGGAGACCGAAAGTTATCGCCTAGCTTTGCAAAAACTCAACAACACTTAGGCAAAAAGCCAAAAAGAGCCCAAAACCAAGACGGCTCGTCCGAACGCCACCAACGCAAACACACACATAGCACCGCTGAGGTATTAGACACACGTTATAACTTACGGACTCGATTCCGACATACGGAGACCGAAAGTTATCGCCAGCTTTGCAAAAACTCAACAACACTTAGGCAAAAAGTCAAAAAGAGCCCAAAACCCCAGATCGTCCGTCTCAACGCCACGCAAACACACACATAGCAACCGCACAGAGGTAGGTAGTACACACGTTATAACTTACGGACTCGATTCGACATACGGAGACCGAAAGTTATCGCCCAGCTTTGCAAAAACTCAACAACACTTAGGCAAAAAGTCAAAAAGAGCCAAACCCAGATCGGCCGTCCCAACGCCACGCAAAAACACACACATAGCACCGCGCAGAGGTATTAGACACACGTTTATAACTTACGGACTCGATTCGACATACGGAGACCGAAGTTATCGCCCAGCTTTGCAAAAACTCAACAACACTTAGGCAAAAAGCCAAAAAGAGCCCAAAAACCCAGATCGGCCGTCCAACGCCACACAAAAACACACACATAGCACCGCTGTAGGTATTAGACACGTTATATAACTTACGGACTCGATTTCGACATACGGAGACCGAAAGTTATCGCCGCCAGCTTGCAAAACTCAACAACACTTAGGCAAAAAAGCCAAAAAGAGCCCAAAACCAGATCGGCTCGTCCGAACGCCCACGCAAACACACAACACAAACACACATAGCACCAGAGGTACAGAGGTATTAGACACGATTATGTTAGAACTTTACGGACTCGATTCGACATACGGAGACCGAAAGTTATCGCCCAGCTTTGCAAAAACTCAACAACACTTAGGCAAAAAGCCAAAAAGAGCCCAAAACCCGATCGGCCGTCCGAACGCCACAAACACACACATAGCACCGCAGTAGGTATTATACACGCACATTACATAACTTACGGACTCGATTTCGACATACGGAGACCGAAAGTTATCGCCAGCTTTGCAAAAACTCAACAACACTTAGCAAAAAGCCAAAAAGAGCCCAAAACCCAGAGATCGCCGTCCAACGCCACGCAAAACACACACATAGCACCGCTGTAGGTATTAGACACACGTTATAACTTACGGACTCGATTCGACATACGGAGACCGAAAGTTATCGCCCAGCTTTGCAAAACTCAACAACACTTAGGCAAAAAGCCAAAAAGAGCCCAAAACCCAGATCGTCCGTCCAACGCCACGCAAACACACACATATAGACCGCTGTAGGTATTAGACACGCTATAACTTACGGACTCGATTTCGACATACGGAGACCGAAAGTTATCGCCAGCTTTTGCAAAACTCAACAACACTTAGGCAAAAAGTCAAAAAGAGCCTAAAACCCAGATCGTCCGTCCGAACGCCACAAACACACATAACACACACATAGCACACAGAGTAGGTATTAGACACACGTTATATATAACTTACGGACTCGATTCGACATACGGAGACCGAAGTTATCGCCCAGCTTTGCAAAAACTCAACAACACTTAGGCAAAAGCCCAAAAAGAGCCTAAAAACCAGATCGGTCCGTCCGAAACGCCACGCAAACACACACATAGCACCGCAGAGGTATTAGACACGCTGTATAACTTACGGACTCGATTCGACATACGGAGACCGAAAGTTATCGCCAGCTTTGCAAAAACTCAACAACACTTAGGCAAAAAGCCAAAAAGAGCCCAAAAACGTGATCGTCCGTCCTCAACGCCACGCAAAACACACACATAGCACCGCCAGAGGTATTAGACACACGTTATAACTTACGGACTCGATTCCGACATACGGAGACCGAAAGTTATCGCCAGCTTTGCAAAACTCAACAACACTTAGGCAAAAAGCCAAAAAGAGCCCAAAACCCCAGAGATCGTCCCGTCCAACGCACGCAAAACACACACATAGACATAGCAACCAGAGTAGGTATTAGACACGTTATAACTTACGGACGGACTCGATCATACGGAGACCGAAGTTATCGCCAGCTTTGCAAAAACTCAACAACACTTAGGCAAAAAGCCCAAAAGAGCCCAAAACCCAAAGACAAACCGTCCGTCCGAACGCCACGCAAACACACACACATAGCACACCGCCAGAGGTATTAGACACGCTGCATAAACTTACGGACTCGATTTCGACATACGGAGACCGAAAGTTATCGCCCAGTTTGCAAAACTCAACAACACTTAGGCAAAAAGCTCAAAAAGAGCCCAAAACCCGCATCGGCCGTCCGAACGCCACGCAAACACACACATAGCAAGACCACAGAGGTATTAGACACACGTTATAACTTACGGACTCGATTCTCGACATACGGAGACCGAAAGTTATCGCCAGCTTTGCAAAACTCAACAACACTTAGGCAAAAAGCCAAAAAGAGCCCAAACCCGCAGACGTACCGTCCAACGCCACGCAAACACACACATACACACGCGTAGGTAGGTAGTAGTATTAGACACACGTTATAACTTTACGGACTCGATTTCGACATACGGAGACCGAAAGTTATCGCCAGCTTTGCAAAACTCTCAACAACACTTAGGCAAAAAAGTCAAAAAGAGCCCAAAACCAGATCGCCGTCCGTCCAACGCCACGCAAACACACACATAGCACCGCAGTAGGTATTAGACACGCTATAAACTTACGGACGGACGATTTCGACATACGGAGACCGAAAGTTATCGCCCAGCTTTGCAAAACTCAACAACACTTAGCAAAAAAGCCAAAAAGAGCCCAAAACCCCAGACGGTCATCGTCTCATCGCCAACGCCACACAAACACACACACATAGCACCGCCAGAGGTATTAGACACGCTACATAACTTAACTTACGGACTCGATTTCGACATACGGAGACCGAAAGTTATCGCCAGCCAAAAAACTCAACAACACTTAGGCAAAAAGCCAAAAAGAGCCCAAAACCCAGATCGTCCATCCGAACCGAACGCCACACAAAACACACACATAGCAACCGCCAGTAGGTATTAGACACGCGTTATAACTTACGGACTCGATTTCGACATACGGAGACCGAAGTTATCGCCAGCTTTGCAAAAACTCAACAACACTTAGGCAAAAAGCCAAAAAGAGCCCAAAACCCAGACGCCGTCCGGTCCGAACGCCACGCAAACACACACATAGCACCGCTGTAGGTATTAGACACGCTGCTATAACTTTACGGACTCGATTCGACATATACGGAGACCGAAAGTTATCGCCAGCTTTGCAAAAACTCAACAACACTTAGGCAAAAAGCCAAAAAGAGCCCAAAACCCAGATCGGCCGTCCGAACGCAAACACCACACAAACACACACACATAGCACGCTGTAGGGAGACACACGCTATAACTTACGGACTCGATTTCGACATACGGAGACCGAAAGTTATCGCCAGCTTTGCAAAACTCAACAACACTTAGCAAAAAAAGTCAAAAAGAGCCCAAACAAAGATCGCCGTCCAACGCCACACAAAACACACACATAGCACCGTAGGTAGGTATAGACACGCTGTTATAACTTACGGACTCGATTCGACATACGGAGACCGAAAGTTATCGCCAGCTTTGCAAAAACTCAACAACACTTAGGCAAAAAAGCAAAAAAGAGCCCAAAACCGAGATCGTCCGTCCGAACGCCACGCAAAACACACACATAGCACCGCTGTAGGTATTAGACACGCTGTTATAACTTACGGACTCGATTCGACATACGGAGACCGAAAGTTATCGCCAGCTTTGCAAAACTCAACAACACTTAGGCAAAAAGCCAAAAAGAGCCCAAAACCCAGATCGATCGTCGTCCGAACGCCACGCAAACACACACACACATAGCACCGCAGAGTAGGTATTAGACACGTTAGAACTTACGGACTCGATTTCGACATACGGAGACCGAGTTATCGCCCAGTTTGCGAAACTGAACAAGACTTAGCCAAAAAGCCGAAAAAGAGCCCAAAACCCATATCGTCCGTCCGAACGCCACGCAAACACACACACAGCACATACACGTAGTAGGTATTAGACACGCTGTTAACTTACGGACTCGAGGCAAACACATACGGAGACCGAAAGTTATCGCCCAGCTTTGCAAAAACTCAACAACACTTAGGCAAAAAGCAAAAAAAAACCCAAAACCCAGATCGTCCGTCCGAACGCCACGCAAACACACACAGAGCACCGCGTAGGTATTAGGCACGCGTTACAACTGACGGTACTCGATTCCGACATACGGAGACCGAGTTATCGCCTAGCATTTGCAAAAACTCAACAACACTTAGGCAAAAAAAAGCCAAAAAGAGCCCAAAACCGTGACACATCTCCGTCCTAACGCCACACAAACACACACATAGCACCGCAGCAGTAGGTATTAGAGACACGTTATAACTTATAACTTACGGACTCGATTCTCGACATATACGAGACCGAAGTTATCGCCAGCTTTGCAAAACTCAACAACACTTAGGCAAAAAGCCAAAAAGAGCCCAAAACCCGTGACATCGGTCCGTCCGAACGCCACGCAACACACACACATAGCACCGCAGTAGGTATTAGACACACGTTATAACTTACGAGACTCGATTCTGACATACGGAGACCGAGTTATCGCCCAGTTTGCAAAAAACTCAACAACACTTAGGCAAAAAGCCAAAAAAGAGCCAAAAACCCGCAACGATCCGTCCGAACGCCACGCAAACACACACATAGCACCGCGTAGGTATTAGACACGCGTTACAACTTACGGACTCGATTCTGACATACGGAGACCGAGTTATCGCCTAGTTTGCAAAACTCAACAACACTTAGGCAAAAAGTCAAAAAGAGCCCAAAACCCGATGACGTCCGTCCGAACGCCACGCAAACACACACATAGCACCCAGTAGGTATTAGACACACGCTATATAACTTACGGACTCGATTCGACATACGGAGACCGAAGTTATCGCCAGCTTTGCAAAACTCAACAACACTTAGGCAAAAAGCCAAAAAAGAGCCCAAAACCCAGATCTACCCGTCCGAACGCCACGCAAAACACACACACATAGCACACGCTAGTAGGTATTAGACACGCTGCTATAACTTACGGACTCGATTCCGACATACACGGAGACCGAAGTTATCGCCTCAGCTTTGCAAAACTCAACAACACTTAGGCAAAAAAAAGCCAAAAAGAGCCCAAAACCCCAGACGTACTCGTCCGAACGCCACGCAAAAACACACACATAGCAACCGCCAGTAGGTATTAGACACGCTGTTATAACTTACGGACTCGATTTCGACATATACGAGACCGAAGTTATCGCCAGCTTTGCAAAAACTCAACAACACTTAGGCAAAAAGCCAAAAAGAGCCCAAAAACCCGATCGTCCGTCCAACGCCACAAAAACACACACACATACCACTGAGGTAGGTATTAGACACGCTGTTATAACTTACGGACTCGATTTCGACATACGGAGACCGAAAGTTATCGCGCCAGCTTTGCAAAAACTCAACAACACTTAAGCAAAAAAGCCTAAAAAAAGAGCCCAAAACCCCATCGATCGCCGTCCAACGCCACACACAACACACACACATAGCACCGCAGTAGGTATTAGACACGCTGTTACATAACTTACGGACTCGATTTCGACATACGGAGACCGAAGTTATCGCCAGCTTTGCAAAACTCAACAACACTTAGGCAAAAAGCCAAAAAGAGCCCAAAACCCAGATCGTACCGTCCGAACGCCACGCAAACACACACATAGCACCGCCAGTAGGTATTAGACACGCTGTTATAACTTACGGACTCGATTCGACATACGGAGACCGAAGTTATCGCCAGCTTTGCAAAAACTCAACAACACTTAGCAAAAAAGCGCCAAAAAGAGCCCAAAAAACCCAGATCTACCGTCCGAACGCCACGCAAACACACACACATAGCACCACCAGAGGTATTAGACACGCTGTTATAACTTACGGACTCGATTCCGACATACGGAGACCGAAAGTTATCGCCAGCTTTGCAAAAACTCAACAACACTTAGGCAAAAAAGCCAAAAAGAGCCCAAAACCCAGATCGGCCGTCCAACGCCACACAAAACACACACATAGCACCGCAGTAGGTATTAGACACGTTACGTTACTATAACTTACGGACTCGATTTCGATATACGGAGACCGAAAGTTATCGCCAGCTTTGCAAAAACTCAACAACACTTAGCAAAAAGCCAAAAAGAGCCCAAAACCAAAGATCGCCGGCCGTCCAACGCCACACAAAAAACACACACATAGCACCGCAGAGGTATTATAACACGCTACATAACTTAACTTACGGACTCGATTCTCGACATACGGAGACCGAAGTTATCGCCAGCTTTGCAAAACTCAACAACACTTAGGCAAAAAAGCAAAAAGAGCCAAAAAACCCGTGACGTCTACCGTCCGAATTAACCACAAACACACACATAGCAGCACCAGTAGGTATTAGACACGCTGCTATAACTTACGGACTCGATTCGACATACGGAGACCGAAGTTATCGCCCAGCTGGCAAAAAACTCAACAACACTTAGGCAAAAAGCCAAAAAGAGCCCAAAACCCGACTGATCGGCCGTCCCAACGCCACACAAACACACACATAGCACCGCTGTAGGTATTAGACACGCTGTTATAACTTACGGACTCGATTCCGACATACGGAGACCGAAAGTTATCGCCAGCTTTGCAAAAACTCAACAACACTTAGGCAAAAAGCCAAAAGAGCCCAAAAACCCAGATCACCGTCCGAACGCCACGCAAAACACACACATAGCACCGCTGTAGGTATTAGACACGCACGTTATAACTTACGGACTCGACTCGACATTCGACATACCGAGACCGAAAGTTATCGCCCAGCTTTGCAAAACTCAACAACACTTAGGCAAAAAGCCAAAAAAGCCCCAAACCCAGACGGCCGTCCGAACGCCACACAAAACACACACATAGCACCACAGTAGGTATTAGACACGCGTTATAACTTACGGACTCGATTCGACATACGGAGACCGAAAGTTATCGCGCCAGCTTTGCAAAACTCAACAACACTTAGGCAAAAAGCAAAAAAAGAGCCCAAAACCCCAGACGGCCGTCTCAACGCCACGCAAACACACACACATAGCACCGCAGTAGGTATTAGACACGCTAACTTACGGACTCGACTCGATTCGACATACGGAGACCGAAAGTTATCGCCAGCTTTGCAAAACTCAACAACACTTAGGCAAAAAGCCAAAAAGAGCCCAAAACTCAGATCTACCGTCCGAACGCCACAAAACACACACATAGCACCACAGAGGTATTAGACACGCTATAACTTACGGACTCGATTCGACATACGGAGACCGAAAGTTATCGCCCAGCTTTGCAAAACTCAACAACACTTAGGCAAAAAGTCAAAAAGAGCCCAAAACCCAGATCATCCGTCCGAACGCCACACAAAACACACACATAGCACCGCTGTAGGTATTAGACACACGCTATAACTTACGGACTCGATTCGACATACGGAGACCGAAAGTTATCGCCAGCTTTGCAAAACTCAACAACACTTAGGCAAAAAGCCAAAAAGAGCCAAAAACCCAGATCGTCCGTCCAACGCCACACAAACACACACATAGCACCGCAGTAGGTATTAGACACGCTATATATAACTTACGGACTCGATTCGACATACGGAGACCGAAGTTATCGCCCAGCTTTGCAAAACTCAACAACACTTAGGCAAAAAGCCAAAAAAGAGCCAAAACCCGAGACGGCCCGTCCAACGCCACGCCAAAAACACACACACATAGCACCGCCAGTAGGTATTAGACACGCTGTTATAACTTACGGACTCGATTCGACATACGGAGACCGAAAGTTATCGCCAGCTTTGCAAAACTCAACAACACTTAGGCAAAAAGCCAAAAAGAGCCCAAAACCCCATCGACCATCGTCCCAACGCCACGCACACACACACATAGCATCGCCGTAGGTAGGTATTACACACGCTGTTATAACTTTACGGACTCGATTCGACATACGGAGACCGAAAGTTATCGCCAGCTTTGCAAAACTCAACAACACTTAGCAAAAAGCCAAAAAGAGCCCAAAACCCCAGATCTACTCGTCCGAACGCCACGCAAAACACACACATAGCAAGCGCAGTAGGTATTAGACACGCTATATAACTTACGGACTCGATTCCGACATACGGAGACCGAAGTTATCGCCAGCTTTGCAAAACTCAACAACACTTAGGCAAAAAGTCAAAAAGAGCCCAAAACCCCAGATCGGCCGTCCGAACGCCACACAAACACACACACACATAGCACCGCTGTAGGTATTAGACACGCGTTATAACTTACGGACTCGATTTTCGACATACGGAGACCGAAAGTTATCGCCCAGCTTTGCAAAACTCAACAACACTTAGCAAAAAAGCAAAAAGAGCCCAAAACCCGATCATACCGTCCAACGCCACGCAAAACACACACATAGCACCGCTGTAGGTATTAGATACACGCGTTATAACTTACGGACTCGATTCGACATACGGAGACCGAAAGTTATCGCCCAGCTTTGCAAAAAACTCAACAACACTTAGGCAAAAAGTCAAAAAGAGCCAAAACCCCGATCGTCCGTCCTCAACGCCACACAAACACACACATAGCACCGCTAGGTAGGTATTAGACACGCTACTATAACTTACGGACTCGATTCGACATACGGAGACCGAAAGTTATCGCCAGCTTTGCAAAACTCAACAACACTTAGGCAAAAAAGCCAAAAAGAGCCCAAAACCCAGATCGGCCGTCCAAACCACGCAACAACACACACACATAGCACCACAGTAGGTATAGACACGCGTTATAACTTACGGACTCGATTCCGACATACGGAGACCGAAAGTTATCGCCCAGCTTTAAAAAACTCAACAACACTTAAAAAAAAGCCCAAAAAGAGCCAAAAACCCAGATCTCCCGTCCAACGCCACACAACACAAACACACACATAGCACCGCTGTAGGTATTAGACACGCGCTATAACTTACGGACTCGATTCGACATACGGAGACCGAAAGTTATCGCCAGCTTTGCAAACTTTGTAAAACTCAACAACACTTAGGCAAAAAGTCAAAAAGAGCCCAAAACCCAGACGATCTACCGTCCGTCCAACGCCACGCAAACACACACACACACAGACCACAGTAGGTATTAGACACGTGCTATAACTTACGGACTCGATTCGACATACGGAGACCGAAGTTATCGCCAGCTTTGCAAAACTCAACAACACTTAGGCAAAAAGCCAAAAAGAGCCCAAAACCCAGATCGGCCGTCCAACGCCACACAAAAACACACACATAGCACCGCTGTAGGTATTAGACACGCTGTTATAACTTACGGACTCGATTCGACATACGGAGACCGAAAGTTATCGCCCAGCTTTGCAAAACTCAACAACACTTAGGCAAAAAAGCAAAAAAGCCCAAAACCCAGATCGTCCGTCCAACGCACGCACACAAACACACACATAGCACCGCTGTAGGTATTAGACACGTTACATACTTACACGACTCGATTCGACATACGGAGACCGAAGTTATCGCCAGCTTTGCAAAACTCAACAACACTTAGGCAAAAAGCAAAAAAAAGAGCCCAAAACCAAAGATCCGCCAACTCCAAACGCCACAAAAACACACACATAGCACCGCAGTAGGTATTAGATACACGTTATAACTTACGGACTCGATTCGATATACGAGACCGAAGTTATCGCCCAGCTTGCAAAAACTCAACAACACTTAGGCAAAAAAGCCAAAAAGAGCCCAAAACCCAGATCGTCATCGTCCAACGCCACACAAAACACACACACATAGCACCAGGTAGGTATTAGACACGCTGTTATAACTTACGGACTCGATTCGACATACGGAGACCGAAAGTTATCGCCCAGCTTTGCAAAACTCAACAACACTTAGGCAAAAAAGCCAAAAAGAGCCCAAAACCCGATCGTCCGTCCACAACGCACACACAAAACACACACATAGCACCGCTGTAGGTATTAGACACGCTGCTATAACTTACGGACTCGATTCGACGATACGGAGACCGAAAGTTATCGCCAGTTTGCAAAACTCAACAACACTTAGGCAAAAAGCCAAAAAGAGCCCAAAACCGCAGATCGGCCGTCCAACGCACACACACACACACACACATAGCACCGCCAGTAGGTATTAGACACGCGTTATAACTTACGGACTCGATTCGACATACGGAGACCGAAAGTTATCGCCCAGCTTTGCAAAAACTCAACAACACTTAGGCAAAAAGCCAAAAAGAGCCCAAAAACCCCAGATCGTCCGTCCAACGCCACGCAACACACACACACACACATAGGTATTAGACACACGTAGGTAGGTATTAGACACGCATTATAACTTACGGACTCGATTCAACGACATACGGAGACCGAAAGTTATCGCCCAGCTTTGCAAAAACTCAACAACACTTAGCAAAAAGCCAAAAAGAGCCCAAAACCCAGATCGTCCGTCCAACGCACACGCAAACACACACATAGCACCGCAGTAGGTATTAGACACTGCTATAACTTACGGACTCGATTCGACATACGGAGACCGAAAGTTATCGCCAGCTTTGCAAAAAACTCAACAACACTTAGGCAAAAAGCAAAAAGAGCCCAAAACCCCAGATCGTCCGTCCAACGCACACAAAAAACACACACACATAGCACCGCAGAGGTATTTACACACGCTGTTATAACTTACGGACTCGATTCGACATACGGAGACCGAAAGTTATCGCCAGCTTTGCAAAACTCAACAACACTTTAGCAAAAAAAAAAAAGAGCCCAAAACCCGTGATCGTCCATCCAACGCCACACAAACACACACATAGCACCGCAGAGGTATTAGACACACGCTATTAAACTTACGGACTCGATTCGACATACGGAGACCGAAGTTATCGCCAGCTTTGCAAAAACTCAACAACACTTAGGCAAAAAGCCAAAAAGAGCCCAAAACCCGAGATCTACCGTCCAAACACCACACAAAACACACATATAGCACCGCAGTAGGTATTAGACACACGCTATATAACTTTACGGACTCGATTCGACATACGGAGACCGAAAGTTATCGCCAGCTTTGCAAAACTCAACAACACTTAGCAAAAAAAGCCAAAAAGAGCCCAAAAACCCAGATCGGCCGTCCAACGCCACACAAACACACACACATAGCAACCGCTGTAGGTATTAGACACACGTTATAACTTACGGACTCGATTTCGACATACGGAGACCGAAGTTATCGCCAGCTTTGCAAAAACTCGCCAACAACACTTAGCAAAAAAGCCAAAAAGAGCCCAAAAACCCAGATCGGCCGTCCGAACGCCACACAAACACACACACATAGCACCGCTGTAGGTATTAGACACGCTATAGCTTATAAACTTACGGACTCGATTCGACATACGGAGACCGAAAGTTATCGCCAGCTTTGCAAAACTCAACAACACTTAGGCAAAAAGCCAAAAAGAGCCAAAACCCAGATCGGCCATCCCAACGCCACACAAACACACACATAGCACCGCACAGTAGGTATTAGACACACGTTATAACTTACGGACTCGATTCGACATACGGAGACCGAAAGTTATCGCCCAGCTTTGCAAAACTCAACAACACTTAGGCAAAAAGCCAAAAAAAAGAGCCCAAAACCCAGATCTACCGTCCAACGCCACACAAACACACACATAGCACCGCTGTAGGTATTAGACACGCGTTATAACTTACGGACTCGATTCGACATACGGAGACCGAAGTTATCGCCTAGCTTTGCAAAACTCAACAACACTTTAGGCAAAAAGCCAAAAAAGAGCCCAAAACCCAGACGCCGTCCGAACGCCACACAAACACACACATAGCACCGCAGAGTAGGTATTAGACACGTTGTTATAACTTACGGACTCGATTTCGACATATACGGAGACCGAAAGTTATCGCCAGCTTTGCAAAACTCAACAACACTTAGGCAAAAAGCCAAAAAGAGCCCAAAACCCAGATCGCTCGCCATCCAACGCCACACAAACACACACACATAGCACCGCAGTAGGTATTAGACACGTTATAACTTACGGACTCGATTCCGACATACGGAGACCGAAGTTATCGCCAGCTTTGCAAAACTCTCAACAACACTTAGGCAAAAAGCCAAAAAGAGCCCAAAACCCAGATCGGCCGTCCAACGCCACACAAACACACACATAGCACCGCAGTAGGTATTAGACACGCTGTTATAACTTACGGACTCGATTCGACATACGGAGACCGAAAGTTATCGCCAGCTTTGCAAAACTCAACAACACTTAGGCAAAAAAGCCAAAAAGAGCCCAAAAACCCAGATCTACCGTCCGAACGCCACACAAAACACACACATAGCACCGCCAGAGGTATTAGACACGCGCTATAACTTACGGACTCGATTTCGACATACGGAGACCGAAAGTTATCGCCCAGCTTTGCAAAAAACTCAACAACACTTAGGCAAAAAGTCAAAAGAGCCCAAAACCCAGATCGCCGTCTCAACGCCACACAAACACACACATATACACCGTAGGTATTAGACACGCTGTTATAACTTACGGACTCGATTCGACATACGGAGACCGAAGTTATCGCCCAGCTTTGCAAAACTCAACAACACTTAGGCAAAAAAGTCAAAAAAGCCCAAAACCCGACTCGACAGACGACCGTCCGAACGCACACACAAACACACACATAGCAACCAAACACACAGTAGGTATTAGACACACGCATATAACTTACGGACTCGATTTCGACATACGGAGAGACCGAAAGTTATCGCCAGCTTTGCAAAAACTCAACACTTAGGCAAAAAGTCAAAAAGAGCCCAAAACCCAGATCGGCCGTCTCAACGCCACACAAAACACACACATAGCACACCGCAGAGGTATTAGACACGCTGTTATAACTTACGGACTCGATTCGACATACGGAGACCGAAAGTTATCGCCCAGCTTTGCAAAACTCAACAACACTTAGGCAAAAAGCCAAAAAGAGCCCAAAACCCAGATCGCCGTCCGAACGCCACACAAACACACACACATACACACATAGCTATATATAGGTATTAGACACTGTTATAACTTACGGACTCGATTCGACATACGGAGACCGAAGTTATCGCCAGCTTTGCAAAACTCAACAACACTTAGCAAAAAAAAGCCAAAAAGAGCCCAAAACCCAAGATCGTCCGTCCAACGCCACACAAACACACACATACACACCGCAGTAGGTATTAGACACGCGTTATAACTTACGGACTCGATTTCGACATACGGAGAGACCGAAGTTATCGCCAGCTTTGCAAAAACTCAACAACACTTAGGCAAAAAGCAAAAAAGCCAAAAAAAAGCCCAAAACCCGATCGCAACCGTCCGAACGCCACACACACACACACACATAGCACCGCAGTAGGTATTAGACACGCTATATATAATAACTTACGGACTCGATTCGACATACGGAGACCGAAAGTTATCGCCAGCTTTGCAAAACTCAACAACACTTAGGCAAAAAGCCAAAAAGAGCCCAAAACCCCAGACGTACCATCCGAACGCCACACACAAACACACACATAGCACCGCTAGAGGTATTAGACACGCTAGTATAACTTACGGACTCGATTTCGACATACGGAGACCGAAGTTATCGCCCAGCTTTGCAAAACTCAACAACACTTAGGCAAAAAAGTCAAAAAGAGCCCAAAACCCCAGATCGGCCGTCCAACGCCACACACAACACACACATAGCACCGCAGTAGGTATTAGACACGCGTTATAACTTACGGGACTCGATTCGACATACGGAGACCGAAAGTTATCGCCAGCTTGCAAAAACTCAACAACACTTCAGCAAAAAGCCAAAAAGCCCAAAACCCAGAACACACACCGTCCAACGCACACACAAACACACACACATAGCACCGCAGTAGGTATAGACACGTTACATAACTTACGGACTCGATTCGACATACGGAGACCGAAAGTTATCGCCCGCTTTGCAAAACTCAACAACACTTAGGCAAAAAAAAAAAGCCTAAAAACCCAGACGGCCGTCCGAACGCCACACAACACACACATAGCACCACAGTAGGTATAGACACACGTTATAACTTACGGACTCGATTCGACATACGGAGACCGAAAGTTATCGCCAGCTTTGCAAAACTCAACAACACTTAGCAAAAAGCCAAAAAGAGCCCAAAACCCGAGATCGTCGTCCGTCCGAACGCCACACAAACACACACACACATAGCACCGCCAGAGGTATTAGACACGCGTTATAACTTACGGGACTCGATTCGACATACGGAGACCGAAAGTTATCGCCAGCTTTGCAAAACTCAACAACACTTAGGCAAAAAAGCAAAAAAGAGCCAAAACCTCAGATACCGTCCGAACGCCACACAAACACACACAGCAGCACCGTGTAGGTATTAGACACGCGCTATATAACTTACGGACTCGATCCCACATACGGAGACCGAAAGTTATCGCCCAGCTTTGCAAAACTCAACAACACTTAGGCAAAAAGCCAAAAAGAGCCCAAAACCAAAGATCTACCGTCCGAACGCCACACAAACACACACATAGCACCGCTGTGTAGGTATTAGACACTACATAACTTACGGACTCGATTCGACATACGGAGACCGAAGTTATCGCCCAGCTTTGCAAAACTCAACAACACTTAGGCAAAAAGTCAAAAAAAGAGCCCAAAACCCAGATCGCCGTCCAACGCCACACAAACACACACACAGCAACCGCAGAGGTATTAGACACGTTTAACTTACGGACTCGATTTCGACATACGGAGACCGAAAGTTATCGCCAGCTTTGTAAAACTCACAACACTTAGGCAAAAAGCCAAAAAGAGCCCAAAACCCAGAGATCTACCGTCCAACGCCACACAAAACACACACATAGCACCGCAGTAGGTATTAGACACGCTGTTATATAACTTACGGACTCGATTTCGACATACGGAGACCGAAAGTTATCGCCAGCTTTGCAAAACTCAACAACACTTAGCAAAAAAAAAAAAAAAGAGCCCAAAACCCGATCGCCCGTCCAACGCACACAACACACACACACACAGCAGTATCGCAGTAGGTATTAGACACGCTATATAACTTACGGACTCGATTCGACATACGGAGACCGAAAGTTATCGCCCAGCTTTGCAAAACTCAACAACACTTAGGCAAAAAGCCAAAAAGAGCCCAAAAACCAGATCGTCCGTCCAACGCCACACAAACACACACACATAGCACCGCAGTGTAGGTATAGACATATAATTTATAACTTACGGACTCGATTCGACATACGGAGACCGAAAGTTATCGCCAGCTTTGCAAAACTCAACAACACTTAGGCAAAAAGTCAAAAAAGAGCCAAAAACCCAGACTCCGTCCGTCCAACGCCACACAAACACACACATAGCACCGCAGTAGGTATTAGACACGCGTTAACTTTACGGACTCGATTCGACATACGGAGACCGAAGTTATCGCCCAGCTTTGCAAAACTCAACAACACTTAGGCAAAAAGCAGAAAAAGAGCCCAAAACCCATATCGGCCGTCCGAACGCCACACAAACACACACATATAGCACCGCGTAGGTATTAGACACGCTACTATAACTTACGGACTCGATTCGACATACGGAGACCGAAAGTTATCGCCCAGCTTTGCAAAAACTCAACAACACTTAGGCAAAAAAGCCAAAAAGAGCCCAAAACCCAGATCTCCGTCCAACGCACACAAACACACACACATAGAATCACCGTAGTAGGTATTAGACACGCTGCTATATAACTTACGGACTCGATTCCGATATACGGAGACCGAAAGTTATCGCCAGCTTTGCAAAACTCAACAACACTTAGCAAAAAAGCCAAAAAGAGCCCAAAACCAGACTACCGTCCGAACGCCACGCAAACACACACATAGCACCGCAGAGTAGGTACATAGACACGCTGTTATAACTTACGGACTCGATTCCGACATACGGAGACCGAAGTTATCGCCCAGCTTTGCAAAACTCAACAACACTTAGGCAAAAAGTCCAAAAAAGAGCCCAAAACCCGAGACGGCCGTCCAACGCCACGCAAACACACACACATAGCACCGCCAGTAGGTATTAGACACGCTGCTATAACTTACGGACTCGATTCGACATACGGAGACCGAAGTTATCGCCAGCTTTGCAAAACTCAACAACACTTAGGCAAAAAAAGCCAAAAAGAGCCCAAAACCCGATCTACCGTCCAACGCCACACAACACACACATAGCACCGCCAGAGGTATTAGACACGCGTTATAACTTACGGACTCGATTTCGACATACGGAGACCGAAAGTTATCGCCCAGCTTTGCAAAAACTCAACAACACTTAGGCAAAAAGTCAAAAAGAGCCTAAAAACCAGACGCCGTCCCAACGCCCACACACAACACACACACATAGTAACCGCTGTAGGTATTAGACACGCATACTATAACTTACGGACTCGATTCGACATACGGAGACCGAAAGTTATCGCCAGCTTTGCAAAAACTCAACAACACTTAGCAAAAAAGCAAAAAAAGAGCCAAAACCCAAGAGACACGCCGTCCAAACGCCACACAAACACACACATAGCACCACTGTAGGTATTAGACACACAAGCTATAACTTACGGACTCGATTTCGACATACGGAGACCGAAGTTATCGCCCAGCTTGCAAAAAACTCAACAACAACACTTAGGCAAAAAGCCAAAAAGAGCCCAAAACCCAGACGGCCGTCCAACGCCACACAAAACACACACATAGCACCGCAGTAGGTATTAGACACACGTTATAACTTACGGACTCGATTCGACATACGGAGACCGAAGTTATCGCCCAGCTTTGCAAAACTCAACAACACTTAGGCAAAAAGCCAAAAAGAGCCCAAAACCCGAGATTCGCCGTCCAACGCCACACAAACACACACATAGCACCGCTGGTAGGTATTTAGACACGCTATATAACTTACGGACTCGATTCGACATATACGGAGACCGAAGTTATCGCCAGCTTTGCAAAACTCAACAACACTTCAAAAAAAAAAAAAAAAAAAAGAGCCCAAAACCCAGATCGCCGTCCAACGCCACACAAACACACACACACAGCACCGCTAAAAAGAGTAGGTATTAGACAGACACGACATACGCTATAACTTACGGACTCGATTCGACATACGGAGACCGAAGTTATCGCCAGCTTTGCAAAACTCAACAACACTTAGGCAAAAAGCCAAAAAGAGCCCAAAACCCAGATCGGCCCGTCCAACGCCACACACACAACACAAACACACACATAGCACCGCAGTAGGTATTATAGACACGCTGTTATAACTTACGGACTCGATTTCGACATACGGAGACCGAAGTTATATCGCCAGCTTTGCAAAAACTCAACAACACTTAGGCAAAAAGTCAAAAAGAGCCCAAAACCCCGATCCTACCGTCCAACGCCACACAAACACACACACATAGCATCACAGTAGGTATTAGACACGCTGCTATAACTTACGGACTCGATTCGACATATACGGAGACCGAAGTTATCGCCAGCTTTGCAAAAACTCAACAACAACACCAGCAAAAAAGTCAAAAAGAGCCAAAAACCAAAGACGGCCGTCTCAACGCCACACAAACACACACATACAAAGCACACAGAGGTATTAGATACACGCACGTATATAACTTACGGACTCGATTTCGACATACGGAGACCGAAGTTATCGCCAGCTTTGCAAAACTCAACAACACTTAGGCAAAAAGTCAAAAAGAGCCCAAAACCCGATCTACCGTCCAACGCCACACAAACACACACATAGCACCGTGTAGGTATTAGACACGCGTTATAACTTACGGACTCGATTCCGACATATACGGAGACCGAAAGTTATCGCCCAGCTTGCAAAAAACTCAACAACACTTAGGCAAAAAGTCAAAAAGAGCCAAAACCCCAGACGGCCGTCCAACGCCACACAAACACACACACACACACACCACTGTAGGTATAGGTATTAGACACGCTACTATACTTTACGGACTCGATTCGACATACGGAGACCGAAAGTTATCGCCCAGCTTGCAAAACTCAACAACACTTAGGCAAAAAAAAAAGAGCTAAAAGCCCAAACCCCTTCCGCCGTCCGAACGCCACACAAACACACACATAGCACCAGAGTAGGTATTAGACACACGCTATAACTTACGGACTCGATTCGACATACGGAGACCGAAGTTATCGCCCAGCTTTGCAAAACTCAACAACACTTAGGCAAAAAGCCAAAAAGAGCCCAAAAACCAAGATTTCGTCCGTCCGAACGCCACACAAAACACACACATAGCACACAGTAGTATATTACACACGCTATAACTTACGGACTCGATTCGACATACGGAGACCGAAAGTTATCGCCAGCTTTGCAAAACTCAACAACACTTAGGCAAAAAGCCAAAAAAGAGCCCAAAACCCAGACGTACCGTCCCAACGCCACACAAACACACACACATACATAGTATTAGTAGACAGTAGGTATTAGACACGCATATAACTTACGGACTCGATTCGACATACGGAGACCGAAAGTTATCGCCCAGCTTTGCAAAACTCAACAACACTTAGGCAAAAAGCCAAAAAGAGCCCAAAACCCAAGACGACCGTCCGTCCAACGCGCCACACACAAACACACACATACAAAGCACCGCAGTAGGTATTAGACACGCTGTTATAACTTACGGACTCGATTCGACATACGGAGACCGAAAGTTATCGCCAGCTTTGCAAAACTCAACAACACTTAGGCAAAAAGCCAAAAAAAAAGAGCCCAAAACACCAGATCACCATCCAACGCCAACACACAAAAACACACACATAGCAAAAGAGCCACAGAGGTATTATACACACGTTATAACTTTACGGACTACGATCTCGACATACGGAGACCGAAAGTTATCGCCCAGCTTTGCAAAACTCAACAACACTTAGGCAAAAAGCCAAAAAGAGCCCAAAACCCGAGACGGCCGTCCAACGCCACACACAACACACACACATAGCACCGCCAGTAGGTATTAGACACGCTGCTATAACTTACGGACTCGATTTCGACATACGGAGACCGAAAGTTATCGCCAGCTTTGCAAAACTCAACAACACTTAGGCAAAAAGCCAAAAAGAGCCCAAAACCCCAGACGGCCGTCCGAACGCCACACACACACACACATAGCACCGCACAGTAGGTATTAGACACGCGTTATAACTTACGGACTCGATTCGACATACGGAGACCGAAAGTTATCGCCCAGCTTTGCAAAAACTCAACAACACTTAGCAAAAAGCCAAAAAGAAAAAGCCAAAAAGAGCCCAAAACCCCAGACCCCGCCGTCCGAACGCCACACAAACACACACATAGCACACACAGTAGGTATTAGACACACGTTATAACTTACGGACTCGATTCGATATACGGAGACCGAAAGTTATCGCCAGCTTTGCAAAACTCAACAACACTTAGGCAAAAGCCAAAAAGAGCCCAAAACCCAGATCGCCGTCCAACGCCACACAAACACACACACATAGCAATCGCAGTAGGTATTAGACACTAGTTATAACTTACGGACTCGATTTCGACATACGGAGACCGAAAGTTATCGCCCAGCTTTGCAAAACTCAACAACACTTAGGCAAAAAGTCAAAAAGAGCCCAAAACCAGAGATCTACCGTCCGAACGCCACACACAAACACACACATAGCACCGCCAGTAGGTATTAGATACACGCTATAACTTACGGACTCGATTTCGACATACGGAGACCGAAGTTATCGCCCACTTTGCAAAAACTCAACAACACTTAGGCAAAAAAAGTCAAAAAGAGCCTAAACCCAGACAAGATCCGGCCGTCCAACGCCACACAAAACACACACATACACACCGCACATAACAGTAGGTATTAGACACACGTTATAACTTACGGACTCGATTCGACATACGGAGACCGAAAGTTATCGCCAGCTTTGCAAAACTCGCCAACACTTAGGCAAAAAGCCAAAAAGAGCCCAAAACCCCAGATCTAAATCCGTCCAACGCACACACACACACACACATAGCACCGCCAGAGGTATTAGACACGCGCATATAACTTACGGGACTCGATTCGACATACGGAGACCGAAGTTATCGCCCAGCTTTGCAAAACTCAACAACACTTAGGCAAAAAGCCAAAAAGAGCCCAAAACCCCAGACGGCCGTCCGAACGCCACACAAACACACACACATAGCACCGCAGTAGGTATTAGACACGCGTTATAACTTACGGACTCGATTCGACATACATACGGAGACCGAAAGTTATCGCCCAGCTTTGCAAAAACTCAACAACACTTAGCAAAAAAGTCAAAAAGAGCCCAAAACCCGTGACTCGTCGGTCGTCCAACGCCACACAAAACACACACATAGCACCGCAGTAGGTATTAGTACACGCGTTATAACTTACGGACTCGATTCGACATATACGGAGACCGAAGTTATCGCCCAGCTTTGCAAAACTCAACAACACTTAGCAAAAAGCCAAAAAGAGCCCAAAACCAAGATCTACCGTCCGAACGCCACACAAACACACACACATAGCACCGCTGTAGGTATTAGACACACACGTTATAACTTACGGACTCGATTCGACATACGGAGACCGAAAGTTATCGCCAGCTTTGCAAAACTCAACAACACTTAGGCAAAAGCAAAAAAAAGAGCCCAAAACCCGAGATCTACCGTCCGAACGCACACAAACACACACACATAGCACCACAGTAGGTATTAGACACACACGCTATAACTTACGGACTCTTACGGACTCGATTCCCGACATATACGGAGACCGAAAGTTATCGCCCAGCTTTGCAAAACTCAACAACACTTAGGCAAAAAAGCCAAAAAAAGAGCCCAAAACCCGATCGTCCTAACGTCCAAACACACACACACAAACACACACATACATACACCTGTAGGTATTAGACACACGACATATAACTTACGGACTCGATTTCGACATACGGAGACCGAAAGTTATCGCCCAGCTTTGCAAAACTCAACAACACTTAGGCAAAAAGCAAAAAGAGCCCTAAAACCCAGATCTACCGTCCAACGCCACACAAACACACACATAGCAAAAGAGCCCAAAGTAGGTATTAGACACTGCTATAACTTTTACGGACTCGATTCGACATACGACTCGAGATACGAGAAGTTATCGCCCAGCTTTGCAAAAACTCAACAACACTTAGGCAAAAAAGCCAAAAAGAGCCCCAAAACCCGATCGCCGTCCAAACGCCACACAAACACACACACATAGCACCACCACGTAGGTATTAGACACGCTGTTACACATAAACTTACGGACTCGGACTCGACTCGATTCGACATACGGAGACCGAAAGTTATCGCCCGCCAGCTTGCAAAACTCAACAACACTTAGGCAAAAAAGTCAAAAAGAGCCCAAAACCCAGATCTACCGCCGTCCAAACCACACAAACACACACATAGTAAACCGCAGTAGGTATTAGACACGCGTATATAACTTACGGACTCGATTCACATACGGAGACCGAAAGTTATCGCCCAGCTGCAAAAAACTCGCCAACACTTAGCAAAAAGCCAAAAAGAGCCCAAAACCCCACGATCGGCCGTCCAACGCCACACAAAACACACACATAGCACCGCTGTAGGTATAGACACACTGCTATAACTTACGGACTCGATTCGACATACGAGACCGAAGTTATCGCCCAGCTTTGCAAAACTCAAACAACACTTAGGCAAAAAGTCAAAAAGAGCCCAAAACCCAGATCCTACCGTCCGAACGCCACACAAACACACACACATAGCACCGCAGATAGGTATTTACACACGCTATAACTTACGGACTCGATTCGACATACGGAGACCGAAGTTATCGCCAGCTTTGCAAAACTCAACAACACTTAAGCAAAAAGCCAAAAAGAGCCCTAAACCCTCGACTACCACGCCATCCGAACGCCACACAAAACACACACATAGCACCGCACAGAGGTATTAGACACAACGCTATAACTTACGACGGACTCGATTCGACATACGGAGACCGAAAGTTATCGAAGTTATCGCTTTGCAAAAAAACTCGCCAACACTTAGCAAAAAAAAAAAAAGAGCCCAAAACCCGCAGACGGCCGTCCAACGCCACACAAAACACACACATAGCACCGCAGAGGTATTAGACACGCTATATAACTTACGGACTCGATTCGACATACGGAGACCGAAAGTTATCGCCTCAGCTTTGCAAAACTCAACAACACTTAGGCAAAAAGAAAAAAAAAGAGCCCAAAACCCAGACGTACCGTCCGAACGCCACACAAACACACACACATAGCACCGCATCGCAGTAGGTATTAGACACGCGTTATAACTTACGGACTCGATTCGACATACGGAGACCGAAAGTTATCGCCAGCTTTGCAAAACTCAACAACACTTAGCAAAAAGCCAAAAAGAGCCCAAAACCCGACGATCGGCCCGTCCAACGCCACACACACACACACATACATACCACCGTAGGTATTAGACACGCTGCTATAACTTACGGACTCGATTCATACATACGGAGACCGAAAGTTATCGCCAGCTTTGCAAAACTCAACAACACTTAGGCAAAAGCCAAAAAGAGCCCAAAACCCAGATCGCCGTCTCAAACGCAAACACACACACACACACACATAGCACCGCTGTGTAGGTATTAGACACACCACATATAAACTTACGGACTCGATTCGACATACGGAGACCGAAAGTTATCGCCCAGCTTTGCAAAACTCAACAACACTTAGGCAAAAAGTCAAAAAGAGCCCAAAACCCAGACTCACCGTCCGAACGCCGCCACACAAAAAAACACACACATAGCAGCACCGCTGTAGGTATTAGACACGCTGTTATAACTTACGGACTCGATTCGACATACGGAGACCGAAAGTTATCGCCCCAGCTTTGCAAAAACTCAACAACACTTAGGCAAAAAGCCAAAAAGAGCCCAAAACCCGACGCACCCGCCGTCCCAACGCCAACAAACACACACATAGCACCACAGTAGGTATTGTACACACGCTATAACTTACGGACTCGATTTCGACATACGGAGACCGAAAGTTATCGCCCAGCTTTGCAAAACTCAACAACACTTAGGCAAAAAGTCAAAAAGAGCCCAAAACCCGTGATCGTACCGTCCAACGCCACACAAACACACACACACACAGCACCGCAGAGGTATTAGACACGCTGCTATAAACTTACGGACTCGATTCGACATACGGAGACCGAAAGTTATCGCCAGCTTTGCAAAAACTCAACAACACTTAGGCAAAAAAGCCAAAAAGAGCCCAAAACCCAAAGATCGGCCCGTCCAACGCCACACAAAACACACACACATAGCAATGCAGTAGGTATTAGACACACGTTATAACTTTACGGACTCGATTCGACATACGGAGACCGAAAGTTATCGCCAGCTTTGCAAAACTCAACAACACTTAGGCAAAAAGTCAAAAAGAGCCCAAAACCCAGATCTACCGTCCGAACGCCACACACACACACACACACACATAGCACCGCAGTAGGTATTAGACACGCTACATATAACTTACGGACTCGATTCGACATACGGAGACCGAAAGTTATCGCCAGCTTTGCAAAACTCAACAACACTTAGGCAAAAAGTCAAAAGAGCCCAAAACCCAGACTTCTACCGTCCAACGCCACACAAAACACACACATATAAAACCGCCAGTAGGTAATAGACACGCGTTATAACTTACGGACTCGATTCCGACATACGGAGACCGAGTTATCGCCCAGTTTGCAAAACTCAACAACACTTAGGCAAAAAGCCGAAAAAGAGCCCAAAACCCGTATCGGCCGTCCGAACGCCACGCAAACACACACACATAGCACCGCGTAGGTAATAGACACGCTTTATAACTTACGGGACTCGATTTCGACATACGGAGACCGAAAGTTATCGCCAGCTTTGCAAAACTCAACAACACTTAGGCAAAAAGTCAAAAAGAGCCTAAAACCCGAGATCTACCGTCCAACGAACGCCACATAAACACACACATAGCACCGCAGTAGGTATTAGACACACGTTATAACTTACGGACTCGATTCGACATACGGAGACCGAAAGTTATCGCCAGCTTTGCAAAAACTCAACAACACTTAGCAAAAAGTAAAAAAGAGCCCAAAAACCGTGAGATCGGCCGTCCAACGCCACACAAACACACACATAGCACCGCAGTAGGTAATAGTAGACACGCTGTTATAACTTACGGACTCGATTCGACATACGGAGACCGAAAGTTATCGCCCAGCTTTGCAAAACTCAACAACACTTAGCAAAAAAAGCCAAAAAGAGCCCAAAACCCAGACGATCGTCCGTCCGAACGCCACACAAAACACACACATAGCACCGCAGTAGGTATTAGACACGCTGTTATAACTTACGGACTCGATTCGACATACGGAGACCGAAGTTATCGCCCAGCTTTGCAAAACTCAACAACACTTAGGCAAAAAGTCAAAAAGAGCCAAAACCAAAACCCGTCCAAAGCCTAATCGTCCGTCTCCAACGCCACACAAACACACACATAGCACGCAGTAGGTATTAGACACGCTGTTATAACTTACGGACTCGATTCGACATACGGAGACCGAAAGTTATCGCCCAGCTTGCAAAAAACTCAACAACACTTAGGCAAAAAGCCAAAAAAAAGAGCCCAAAAAAAAAGCCAAAAAGATCCTACCGTCCCAACGCCACACACACACACACATAGCACCGCACAGAGGTATTAGACACGCTGTTATAACTTACGGACTCGATTCGACATACGGAGACCGAAGTTATCGCCCAGCTTCAAAACTCAACAACACTTAGGCAAAAAGCCAAAAAGAGCCCAAAAACCCAGATCGGCCGTCCAACGCTTACACACACACACACACACATAGCACCGCAGAGGTATTAGACACGCTACTATAACTTTACGGACTCGATTTCGACATACGGAGACCGAAAGTTATCGCCCAGCTTTGCAAAACTCAACAACACTTAGGCAAAAAGCCAAAAAGAGCCTAAAACCCAGACGACCGTCCGTCCCAACGCACACACAAACACACACACATAGCACCGCAGTAGGTATTAGACACGCTGTTATAACTTACGGACTCGATTCGACATACGGAGACCGAAAGTTATCGCCAGCTTTGCAAAACTCAACAACACTTAGCAAAAAGCCAAAAAAAGTCAAAAAGAGCCCAAAAACCCGATCGATAAACATCCGTCCAACGCCAACACACAAACACACACATAGCACCGCAGTAGGTATTAGACACACGTTATAACTTACGGACTCGATTTCGACATACGGAGACCGAAAATTATCGCCAGCTTTGCAAAACTCAACAACACTTAGGCAAAAAGCCAAAAAGAGCCCAAAACCCCAGATCTACCGTCCGAACGCCACACAACAAACACACACACACAGCACCGCTGTAGGTATTAGACACTGTTATAACTTACGGACTCGATTTCGACATACGGAGACCGAAAGTTATCGCCAGCTTTGCAAAACTCAACAACACTTAGGCAAAAAGCCAAAAAGAGCCCAAAACCAAAGACTTCGGCCGTCCGAACGCCACACACAACACACACACACATACACATAGCACCAGAGGTATTAGACACACGTTATAACTTACGGACTCGATTTCGACATACGGAGACCGAAGTTATCGCCAGCTTTGCAAAAACTCAACAACACTTAGGCAAAAAGCCAAAAAGAGCCTAAACCCAGATCTACCGTCCGAACGCCACACAAACACACACATAGCAACCACAGAGGTATTAGACACACTGCTATAACTTACGGACTCGATTCGACATACGGAGACCGAAAGTTATCGCCAGCTTTGCAAAACTCAACAACACTTAGGCAAAAAGCCAAAAAGAGCCCAAAACCCAGATCTACCGTCCGAACGCCACACAAACACACACACATAGCACCGTAGAGGTATTAGACACGCTGTTATAACTTACGGACTCGATTTCGACATACGGAGACCGAAAGTTATCGCCCAGCTTTGCAAAACTCAACAACACTTAGGCAAAAAGCCGTCAAAAAAAGCCCAAAACCCGCCAGACGTATCGACGTCCGAACGCCACAAACACACACACATAGCACCGCAGTAGGTATTAGACACACGTTATAACTTACGGACTCGATTCGACATACGGAGACCGAAGTTATCGCCAGCTTTGCAAAACTCAACAACACTTAGGCAAAAAGCCAAAAAGAGCCCAAAACCCAGATCTACCGTCCGAACGCCACACAAACACACACACATAGCACCACAGAGGTATTATAGACACGCTGCTATAACTTACGGACTCGATTCGATTGACATACGGAGACCGAAGTTATCGCCCAGCTTTGCAAAACTCACAAACACTTAGCAAAAAGTCAAAAGAAAAAAAAGAGCCCAAACCCAGACTCCGTACCGTCCGAACGCCACACAAACACACACACATAGCACACAGCAGTAGGTATTAGACACATTGCTATAACTTACGGACTCGATTCGACATACGGAGACCGAAAGTTATCGCCCAGCTTTGCAAAACTCAACAACACTTAGGCAAAAAAGCAAAAAAGAGCCTAAAACCCAGATCGGCCGTCCGAACGCCCACAAAACACACACATAAGACCGCCAGAGGTATTAGACACTATATAACTTACGGACTCGATTTCGACATACGGAGACCGAAGTTATCGCCCAGCTTTGCAAAAACTCAACAACACTTAGGCAAAAAGCCAAAAAAAGAGCCTAAAACCCAGACGGCCGTCCCAACGCCACACACAAAACACACACATAGCACCGCAGTAGGTATTAGACACACTGCTATAACTTACGGACTCGATTCGACATACGGAGACCGAAAGTTATCGCCCAGCTTTAAAAAACTCAACAACACTAAAAAGCCAAAAGGCTAAAAAAAGCCAAAAAAGAGCCTAAAAACCCGATTTGACTACCGTCCAACGCCACACAAACACACACATAGCACACCGCAGAGGTATTAGACACATAATAACTTACGGACTCGATCTCGACATACGGAGACCGAAAGTTATCGCCCAGCTTGCAAAAACTCAACAACACTTAGGCAAAAAGCAAAAAAAGAGCCCAAAACCCAGATCTACCGTCCTCCAACGCCACACAACAACACACACATAGCAGCACAGTAGTAGGTATTAGACACACATATAACTTACGGACTCGATTCGACATACGGAGACCGAAAGTTATCGCCCAGCTTTGCAAAAACTCAACAACACTTAGGCAAAAAGTCAAAAAGAGCCCAAAAACTCAGATCGGCCTCATCGTCCAACGCCACACAAACACACACATAGCACCGCAGTAGGTATTAGACACGCTATAACTTACTATAACTTACGGACTCGATTCGACATACGGAGACCGAAAGTTATCGCCCAGCTTTGCAAAACTCAACAACACTTAAAAGCAAAAAAAGCCGTAAAAAAAGAGCCAAAACCCAGATCTACCGTCCGAACGCCACACACAACACACACACATACACAGTAGGTATTAGACACGCTGTTATAACTTACGGACTCGATTCGACATACGGAGACCGAAAGTTATCGCCAGCTTTGCAAAAACTCAACAACACTTAGGCAAAAAGCCAAAAAGAGCCCAAAACCCAGATCGACTCCGTCTCAACGCCACACAAAACACACACATAGCACGCTGTAGTAGGTATTAGACACGCTGTTATAACTTTACGGACTCGATTCGACATACGGAGACCGAAAGTTATCGCCAGCTTTGCAAAAACTCAACAACACTTAGGCAAAAAGTCAAAAAGAGCCCAAAACCCAGATCGGCCGTCCGAACGCACACAAAAACACACACATAAGCATCACAGTAGGTATTAGACACGCTGTTATAACTTACGGACTCGATTCGACATACGGAGACCGAAAGTTATCGCCCAGCTTGCAAAAACTCACAACACTTAGCAAAAAAGCCAAAAAGAGCCCAAAAACCGATCGGCCCGTCCGAACGCCACACACAAACACACACATAGCACCGCCAGTAGGTATTACACACGCATATAACTTACGGACTCGATTCGACATATACGGAGACCGAAAGTTATCGCCAGCTTTGCAAAAACTCAACAACACTTAGGCAAAAAAGCCAAAAAGAGCCCAAAACCAGATCGGCCGTCTCAACGCCACACAAAAACACACACATAAGAACACAGCAAGTAGTATTATAGACACGCTATAACTTACGGACTCGATTCGACATACGGAGACCGAAAGTTATCGCCCAGCTTTGCAAAACTCAACAACACTTAGGCAAAAAAAAAAAGAGCAAAAAAAGCCCCAACCCTACCGTCCGAACGCCAACACACACAAACACACACATAGCACCGCAGTAGGTATTAGACACTGTATATAACTTACGGGACTCGATTCGACATACGGAGACCGAAAGTTATCGCCAGCTTTGCAAAACTCAACAACACTTAGGCAAAAAGCCAAAAAGAGCCCAAAACCCCAGACGCACCGTCCAACGCCACACAAACACACACATAGCACCGCCAGTAGGTATTAGACACGACACTGTTATAACTTACGGACTCTCGATTCGACATACTTGAGACCGAAAGTTATCGCCAGCTTTGCAAAACTCAACAACACTTAGGCAAAAAAGCCAAAAAGAGCCAAAACCCAGATCGTCCGTCCGAACGCCACACACACACACACACATAGCACCGCAGTAGGTATTAGACACGCACGTTATAACTTACGGACTCGATTCACATACGGAGACCGAAAGTTATCGCCCAGCTTTGCAAAACTCAACAACACTTAGGCAAAAAGTCAAAAAGAGCCCAAAACCCAGATCTACCGTCTCAACGCCACACACAAACACACACATAGCAACCGCAGTAGGTATTAGACACGCTATAACTTACGGGACTCGATTTCGACATACGGAGACCGAAGTTATCGCCAGCTTTGCAAAAAACTCAACAACACTTAGGCAAAAAGCCAAAAAGAGCCCAAAACCCGACGGCCGTCCGTCCAACGCCACATAAAAACACACACATAGCACCGCAGTAGGTATTAGACACGCTATAACTTACGGACTCGATTCGACATACGGAGACCGAAGTTATCGCCCAGCTTTGCAAAACTCAACAACACTTAAAAAAAAGCCAAAAAAAGAGCCAAAAACCCACATCGATCGTCATCATCGAAACACGCACACACAAACACACACACATAGCACGCGCAGTAGGTTATAGACACACGTTATAACTTACGGACTCGATTCGACATACGGAGACCGAAGTTATCGCCCAGCTTTGCAAAACTCAACAACACTTAGCAAAAAGCCAAAAAGAGCCCAAAACCCAGATCGGCCGTCCGAACGCCACAAAAACACACACATAGCAACCGCTGTAGGTATTAGACACACGCTATAACTTACGGACTCGATTCGACATACGGAGACCGAAGTTATCGCCAGCTTTGCAAAACTCAACAACACTTAGGCAAAAAAGTCAAAAAGAGCCCAAAACCCCAGACCGTCACGGCCGTCCAACGCCACACAAAACACACACATAGCACCGCAGTAGGTATTAGACACGCTGTTATAACTTACGGACTCGATTTCGACATACGGAGACCGAAAGTTATCGCCAGCTTTGCAAAACTCAACAACACTTAGGCAAAAAGCAAAAAAAAAGAGCCAAAAACTCCGACGATCGGCCGTCCAACGCCACACACAAACACACACATAGCACCGTATGAGGTATTAGACACGCGCACATATAACTTACGGGACTCGATTCGACATACACGGAGACCGAAGTTATCGCCAGCTTTGCAAAAACTCAACAACACTTAGGCAAAAAAAGCAAAAAAGAGCCCAAAACCCAGATCTACCGTCCGAACGCCACACACACACACACACACATAGCACCGCCAGAGGTATTAGACACGCGCTATAACTTACGGACTCGATTCGACATACGGAGACCGAAGTTATCGCCCAGCTTTGCAAAAAACTCGCCAACACTTAGGCAAAAAGTCAAAAAGAGCCCAAAACCCAGACGCCGTCCCAACGCCACACAAACACACACATAGCACCGCCAGAGGTATTAGACACGCTATACACGTTATAATTACTTACGGACTCGATTCGACATACGGAGACCGAAAGTTATCGCCAGCTTTGCAAAACTCAACAACACTTAAAGCAAAAAAGCCAAAAAGAGCAAAAAACCGACGATCGCCGTCCAACGCCACACAAACACACACACACATAGCACCGCAGTAGTATATATACACGCTATAACTTACGGACTCGATTTCGATATACGGAGACCGAAGTTATCGCCCAGCTTTGCAAAAACTCAACAACACTTAGGCAAAAAGCCAAAAAGAGCCCAAAACCCAGACGGCCGTCCGAACGCCACACAAACACACACATAGCAAGCACCGCTGTAGGTATTAGACACACGCTATAACTTACGGACTCGATTCGACATACGGAGACCGAAGTTATCGCCAGCTTTGCAAAACTCAACAACACTTAGCAAAAGCCAAAAAGAGCCAAAACCCAGATCGGCCGTCGTCCAACGCCACACACAACACACACACATAGCACCGCAGAGGTATTAGACACGCTATATTAACTTACGGACTCGATTCCGACATACGGAGACCGAAAGTTATCGCCCAGCTTTGCAAAACTCAACAACACTTAGGCAAAAAGCCAAAAGAGCCCAAAACCCGCAGACGTCAACGTCCAACGCACACAACACACACACATAATCACCGCCAGTAGGTATTAGGTATATATAACTTACGGACGGACTCGATTCGACATACGGAGACCGAAGTTATCGCCAGCTTTGCAAAAAACTCAACAACACTTAGGCAAAAAGTCAAAAAGAGCCCAAAACCCAGAGATGATCACCGTCCGAACGCCACACAAACACACACACATAGCACCACAGAGGTATTAGACACGCTGTTATAACTTACGGACTCGATTCGACATACGGAGACCGAAAGTTATCGCCAGCTTTGCAAAACTCAACAACACTTAGGCAAAAAGTCAAAAAGAGCCCAAAACCCCAGACTTCTACCGTCCGAACGCCACACAAACACACACACATAGCACCGCTGTAGGTATTAGACACGCTGTTATAACTTACTTACGGACTCGATTCGACATACGAGACCGAAGTTATCGCCCAGCTTTGCAAAACTCAACAACACTTAGGCAAAAAGCCAAAAAGAGCCAAAAAACCAGATCTACCGTCCGAACGCCACACAAAACACACACATAGCACCGCAGTAGGTATTAGACACGCTATATTATAACTTACGGACTCGATTCCGACATACGGAGACCGAAAGTTATCGCCCAGCTTTGCAAAACTCAACAACACTTAGGCAAAAAGTCAAAAAGAGCCTAAAACCCAGATCGGCCGTCCAACGCCACACAAAAACACACACATAGCACCGCTAGTAGGTATTAGACACGCTGTTATAACTTACGGACTCGATTCGACATACGGAGACCGAAAGTTATCGCCCAGCTTTGCAAAACTCAACAACACTTAGGCAAAAAGCCCAAAAAAGAGCCAAAACCCGAGATCGGCCGTCCGAACGCCACACAAAACACACACATAGCACTGCCAGAGTAGGTATTAGACACACGTTATAACTTACGGACTCGATTCGACATACGGAGACCCGAAGTTATCGCCAGCTTTGCAAAACTCAACAACACTTAGGCAAAAAAAAGTCAAAAAGAGCAAAAAAACCCAGCCGACCGTTATCCGTCCAAACGCCACACAACACATAAACACACACATAGCACCGCAGTAGGTATTAGACACGCTGCTATAACTTACGGACTCGATTCCGACATACGGAGACCGAAGTTATCGCCCAGCTTTGCAAAACTCAACAACACTTAGTGCAAAAAAGCCAAAAAGAGCAGTAAAAAGCCAAAAAGAGCCCAAAAACCCCAGACGTACCGTCCCAACGCCACAAAACACACACACACACAAGAGCCAGAGGTATTAGACACGCGTTATAACTTACGGACTCGATTCCGACATACGGAGACCGAAGTTATCGCCAGCTTTGCAAAACTCAACAACACTTAGCAAAGTCAAAAAAAGAGCCTAAAACCCCAGACTACCGTCCTCAACGCCACAACACACACACATAGCACCGCTGTAGGTATTAGACACACGCTATAACTTACGGACTCGATTCGACATACGGAGACCGAAGTTATCGCCAGCTTTGCAAAAAAACTCAACAACACTTAGGCAAAAAGTCAAAAAGAGCCCAAAAACCCGACCATCGTCCGTCCAACGCCACACAAACACACACATAGCACCACCAGAGTAGGTATTAGACACACGCTATAACTTTACGGACGGACTCGATTCGACATACGGAGACCGAAAGTTATCGCCAGCTTTGCAAAAACTCAACAACACTTAGCAAAAAGCCAAAAAGAGCCCAAAAACCAAGATCTACCGTCCAACGCCACACAAAACACACACATAGCACCGCAGTAGGTATTTAGACACTGCATATAACTTACGGACTCGATTTCGACATACGGAGACCGAAGTTATCGCCCAGCTTTGCAAAACTCAACAACACTTAGGCAAAAAGTCAAAAAGAGCCCAAAACCCAGAGACGGCCACCGAACGTCCAACGCACACACAAACACACACATAGCACCGCTGTAGGTATTAGACACGCTATAACTTACGGACTCGATTTCGACATACGGAGACCGAAAGTTATCGCCCAGCTTTGCAAAACTCAACAACACTTAGGCAAAAGCCAAAAAGAGCCAAAACCCCGATCGGCCGTCCAACGCCACACAAACACACACATAGCACCGCAGAGGTATTAGACACACAACGCTATAATATATAATTTACGGACTCGATTCGACATACGGAGACCGAAGTTATCGCCCAGCTTTGCAAAACTCAACAACACTTAGCAAAAAGCCAAAAAGAGCCCAAAACCCAGATCGCCGTCCAACGCCACACACACACACACACACATAGCACCGCAGTAGGTATTAGAGACACGTTATAACTTACGGACTCGATTTCGACATACGGAGACCGAAGTTATCGCCAGCTTTGCAAAACTCAACAACACTTAGGCAAAAAGCCAAAAAAAGAGCCCAAACCCCAGATTCCGTCCGAATCCAACGCCACACAAACACACACATAGCACGCCGTAGGTATTAGACACGCGTTATAACTTACGGACTCGATTCGATATACGGAGACCGAAAGTTATCGCCAGCTTTGCAAAACTCAACAACACTTAGCAAAAGCCAAAAAAAAGAGCCCAAAAACCCCAGATCTACCGCCGTCCAACGCCACACAAAAACACACACATAGCACCGCCAGAGGTATTAGACACGCGCTATAACTTACTTACGGACTCGATACATACACGGAGATATACGGAGACCGAAAGTTATCGCCCAGCTCAAAAAAAACTCAACAACACTTAGGCAAAAAGCCAAAAAGAGCCCAAACCGAAGTTATCGCCCAGCTTTGACTCGCCGTCCAACGCCACACAAACACACACACATAGCACCGCCAGTAGGTATTAGACACGACACGTTATAACTTACGGACTCGATTTCGACATACGGAGACCGAAAGTTATCGCCCAGCTTTGCAAAAACTCAACAACACTTAGGCAAAAAGTCAAAAAGAGCCAAAACCCAGATCTACCGTCCGAACGCACACGCAAAACACACACATAGCACCGCTGTAGGTATTAGACACGCTGTTATAACTTACGGGACTCGATTTCGACATACGGAGACCGAAGTTATCGCCAGCTTTGCAAAAACTCAACAACACTTAGGCAAAAAGTCAAAAAAAGAGCCTAAAAAACCCAGATCTATCCGTCCAACGCCACGCAAAACACACACATAGCACCGCCAGAGGTATTAGACACGCTATTATAACTTACGGACTCGATTCGACATATACGGAGACCGAAGTTATCGCCCAGCTTTGCAAAAAACTCAACAACACTTAGGCAAAAAGCCAAAAAGAGCCCAAACCCGATCGACGGCCGTCCAACGCCACACAAAACACACACATAGCACCGCCAGTAGGTATTAGACACACGTTATAACTTACTTACGGACTCGATTTCGACATACGGAGACCGAAAGTTATCGCCCAGCTTTGCAAAACTCAACAACACTTAGGCAAAAAGCCAAAAAAGAGCCTAAAACCAAAGATCGGCCGTCCAACGCCACACAAACACACACACATAGCACCGCTGTAGGTATTAGACACACGCTTATAACTTACGGACTCGATTCGACATACGGAGACCGAAAGTTATCGCCCAGCTTTGCAAAACTCAACAACACTTAGGCAAAAAGCCAAAAAAGAGCCCAAAACCCAGACGACGGCCGTCCGAACGCTTACGCCAACACAAACAAACACACACATAAGCACCAGTAGGTATTAGACACGCTGTTATAACTTACGGACTCGATTTCGACATACGGAGACCGAAGTTATCGCCAGCTTTGCAAAAACTCAACAACACTTAGGCAAAAAGCCAAAAAAGAGCCTAAAACCAGAAGACTCAACGCCGTCCAACGCCACACAAACACACACACATAGCAAGACAGAGGTATTAGACATACACATATATAACTTACGGACTCGATTCGACATACGGAGACCGAAGTTATCGCCAGCTGCAAAAACTCAACAACACTTAGCAAAAAGCCGAAAAAAAGAGCCAAAACCGTGACTCCACCGTCCAACGCCACACAAAACACACACATAGCACCGCAGTAGGTATTAGACACGCTGTTATAACTTACGGACTCGATTTCGACATACGGAGACCGAAAGTTATCGCCCAGCTTTGCAAAAAACTCAACAACACTTAGGCAAAAAAGCCAAAAAAGAGCCCAAAACCCCAGATCGGCCGTCCGAACGCCACAAACAAACACACACATAGCACCGCTGTAGGTATTAGACACGCTGCTATAACTTACGGACTCGATTCCACATACGGAGACCGAAAGTTATCGCCCAGCTTTGCAAAACTCAACAACACTTAGCAAAAAAAGCCAAAAAGCCCAAAACCCAGATCGTCGTCCGAACGCCACACGCAAAACACACACATAGCAAACCGCCAGTAGGTATTAGACACGTTATAACTTACGGACTCGATTCGACATACGGAGACCGAAGTTATCGCCAGCTTTGCAAAACTCAACAACACTTAGGCAAAAAGCAAAAAAGAGCCTAAAACCCGACGATCGTCCGTCCAACGCCACACAAACACACACATAGCACCGCAGAGGTATTAGACACGCTGTTATAACTTACGGACTCGATTCGATTCATATACGGAGACCGAAGTTATCGCCCAGCTTTGCAAAACTCAACAACACTTCAGCAAAAAGTCAAAAAGAGCCCAAAACCCAGATCGTCCGTCCGAACGCCACACAAACACACACATAGCACCGCTGTAGGTATTAGACACGTTATATAAACTTACGGACTCGATTCCGACATACGGAGACCGAAAGTTATCGCCCAGCTTTGCAAAACTCAACAACACTTAGGCAAAAAGTCAAAAAGAGCCCAAAAACCAGATCGGCCATCCAAACGCCACACAAAAACACACACATAGCACCGCAGAGGTATTAGACACACGCTATAACTTACGGACTCGATTCGACATACGGAGACCGAAAGTTATCGCCCAGCTTTGCAAAAACTCAACAACACTTAGGCAAAAAAAGCCAAAAAGAGCCCAAAACCAGACATCAGACCGTCCACGTCCAACGCCAACAACACACACACATACACCGCTGTAGGTATTAGACACGCTATAACTTACGGACTCGATTTCGACATACGGAGACCGAAAGTTATCGCCAGCTTTGCAAAAACTCAACAACACTTAGGCAAAAAGTCAAAAAGAGCCCAAAACCCGAGACGGCCGTCCAACGCCACACAAACACACACATAGCACGCAGTAGGTATTAGACACGCTGTTATAACTTACGGACTCGATTCCGACATACGGAGACCGAAAGTTATCGCCAGCTTTGCAAAACTCAACAACACTTAGGCAAAAGCCAAAAAAAGAGCCCAAAACCCGACGAGCTTTCAAAACAACGTCCAACGCCACACAAACACACACACATAGCACCGCAGTAGGTATTAGACACACACGTATATAACTTACGGACTCGATTTCGACATACGGAGACGAAAGTTATCGCCCAGCTTTGCAAAACTCAACAACACTTAGCAAAAAAGCCAAAAAGAGCCTAAACCCGAGATCGGCCGTCCAACGCCACACAAACACACACACATAGCACCCAGTAGGTATTAGACACACGTTATAACTTACGGACTCGATTCGACATACGGAGACCGAAGTTATCGCCAGCTTTGCAAAAACTCAACAACACTTAGGCAAAAAAGCCAAAAAGAGCCCAAAAACCCAGATCGGCCGTCCGAACGCCACGCAAAACACACACATAGCACCGCAGTAGGTATTAGACACGCTACTATATAACTTACGGACTCGATTCGACATACGGAGACCGAAGTTATCGCCAGCAAAAAACTCAACAACACTTAGGCAAAAAGTCCAAAAAGAGCCCAAAACCCAGACGGCCGTCCGAACGCCCACACAAACACACACATAAAGACCACGTAGGTATTAGACACGCGTTATAACTTTACGGACTCGATTCGGAGACATATACGGAGACCGAAAGTTATCGCCCAGCTTTGCAAAACTCAACAACACTTAGGCAAAAAGCCAAAAAAAGAGCCCAAAAACCCGACTCGTCCCAAAACCCAACGCCAACAAAACACACACATAGCACCACAGAGGTATTAGACACACGCGTTATAACTTACGGACTCGATTTCGACATACGGAGACCGAAAGTTATCGCCAGCTTTGCAAAACTCAACAACAACACTTAGCAAAAAAGCCAAAAAAGAGCCTAAAACCCCAGATCGGCCGTCCGAACGCCACACAAACACACACATAAGCACTGCAGTAGGTATTAGACACGCTGTTATAACTTACGGACTCGATTCGACATACGGAGACCGAAAGTTATCGCCCAGCTTTGCAAAACTCAACAACACTTAGGCAAAAAGCCCAAAAAGAGCCAAAAACCAAAGATCGGCCGTCCGAACGCCACACAAACAAACACACACACATAGCACCGCAGTAGGTATTAGACACGCTGTATATAACTTACGGACTCGATTCGACATACGGAGACCGAAGTTATCGCCCAGCTTTGCAAAAACTCAACAACACTTAGCAAAAAGCCAAAAAGAGCCCAAAACCCTGATCGACCGTCGTCCGAACGCCACACAAACACACACATAGCACCGCGTAGGTATCAGACACGCGTTATAACTTACGGACTCGATTCGACATATACGGAGACCGAAGTTATCGCCAGCTTTGCAAAAACTCAACAACACTTAGCAAAAAGTCAAAAGAGCCTAAACCAGACGACCGTCAACGCCACGCACAACACAACGCAACACACAACACACACATAGCACGCACCGTAGTAGGTATTATACACACTGTTATAACTTACGGACTCGATTCCGACATACGGAGACCGAAGTTATCGCCAGCTTTGCAAAACTCAACAACACTTAGGCAAAAAGCCAAAAAGAGCCAAAACCCAAGATCGGCCGTCCGAACGCCACACAAACACACACACATACACACATAAGCACGCTGTAGGTATTAGACACGCTGTTATAACTTACGGACTCGATTCGACATACGGAGACCGAAAGTTATCGCCCAGCTTTGCAAAACTCAACAACACTTAGCAAAAAGCCCAAAAGAGCCAAAACCCAGATCGTCCGTCCGAACGCCACCACACAAAACACACACATAGCACCGCCAGTAGGTATTAGACACACGCTATATAACTTACGGACTCGATTCCGACATACGGAGACCGAAGTTATCGCCCAGCTTTGCAAAACTCAACAACACTTAGCAAAAAAGCCAAAAAGAGCCTAAAACCCGTGACGGCCGTCCGTCCAACGCCACACAAACACACACATAGCACCGCAGTAGGTATTAGACACACTGTTATAACTTACGGACTCGATTCGACATACGGAGACCGAAAGTTATCGCCCAGCTTTGCAAAACTCAACAACACTTAGGCAAAAAGCCAAAAAGAGCCCAAAACCCGCAGATCACCGTCCGAACGCCACACACACAACACACACATAGCACCGCAGTAGGTATTAGACACGCTGCTATAACTTACGGACTCGATTCGACATACGGAGACCGAAAGTTATCGCCAGCTTTGCAAAACTCAACAACACTTAGGCAAAAAGTCAAAAAGCCCAAAACCCAGACGCCCGTCCGTCCAACGCCACACAAAACACACACATAGCACCGCAGTAGGTATTAGACACGCGTTATAACTTACGGACTCGATTCGACATACGGAGACCGAAGTTATCGCCCAGCTTTGCAAAACTCAACAACACTTAGGCAAAAAAGCCAAAAAGAGCCCAAAACCCAGACGGCCGTCCCAACGCCACGCAAAAACACACACATAGCACCGCTGTAGGTATTAGACACACGTTATATAACTTACGGACTCGATTTCGACATACGGAGACCGAAGTTATCGCCAGCTTTGCAAAAGCTTTGCAAAACTCAACAACACTTAGGCAAAAAAAGCCAAAAAGAGCCCAAAACCCCACTATCGGCCGTCCGAAACACACACAACACACACACATAGCACCGCTGTAGGTATTAGACACGCTGTTATAACTTACGGACTCGATTCGACATACGGAGACCGAAGTTATCGCCAGCTTTGCAAAACTCAACAACACTTAGCAAAAAAGCCAAAAAGAGCCCAAAACCCAATCGCCGGCCGTCCGAACGCCACACAAACACACACATAGCACCACAGAGGTATTAGAGACACGCTGCTATAACTTACGGACTCTCGATCCGACATACGGAGACCGAAAGTTATCGCTGGCTTTTTGCAAAACTCAACAACACTTAGGCAAAAAAGTCAAAAAGAGCCCAAAACCCAGATTTACCGCCATCCGAACGCTAACACACAAACACACACATAGCACCGCTAGTAGGTATTAGACACGTTATAACTTACGGGGACGATTCGACATATACGGAGACCGAAAGTTATCGCCCAGCTTTGCAAAAACTCAACAACACTTAGGCAAAAAAGCCAAAAAGAGCCCAAAACCCGACGACGGCCGTCCGAACGCCACACACACACACACACATAGCACCACAGTAGGTATTAGACACGCGTTATAACTTACGGACTCGATTCAAAACGACATACGGAGACCGAAGTTATCGCCAGCTTTGCAAAAACTCAACAACACTTAAGCAAAAAAGCCAAAAAGAGCCCAAAACCCGTGATCGTACCGTCCAACGCCACACAAAACACACACATAGCACCGCCAGTAGGTATTAGACACGCGTTATAACTTACGGACTCGATTTCGACATACGGAGACCGAAAGTTATCGCCCAGCTTTGCAAAAACTCAACAACACTTAGCAAAAAGCCAAAAAGAGCCAAAACCCAGATCGGCCGTCCGAACGCCACACAACACACACACATAGCACCACAGTAGGTATACACGCTACACGCTGTTATAACTTACGGACTCGATTCTCGACATACGGAGACCGAAGTTATCGCCAGCTTTGCAAAACTCAACAACACTTTAACAAAAAGCCAAAAAAAGAGCCCAAAACCCCCAGATCGCCCATCCAACGCCACACAAACACACACACATAGCACCGCTGTAGGTATTAGACACGCTGCTATAACTTACGGACTCGATTTCGACATACGGAGACCGAAAGTTATCGCCAGCTTTGCAAAACTCAACAACACTTAGCAAAAAAAGTCAAAAAAGAGCCCAAAAACCCAGATCTACGTCGTCCAACGCCACACAAAAACACACACATAGCACCACAGAGGTATTAGAGACACACATATATAACTTACGGACTCGATTCGACATACGGAGACCGAAGTTATCGCCCAGCTTTGCAAAACTCAACAACACTTAGGCAAAAAGCCAAAAAGAGCCCAAAACCCAGATCTACCGTCCAAACGCCACACAAACACACACACATAGCACCGCAGTAGGTATTAGACACGCTGTTACTAACTTACGGACTCGATTCGACATACGGAGACCGAAAGTTATCGCCAGCTTGCAAAACTCAACAACACTTAGGCAAAAAGCCAAAAAGAGCCCAAAACCCCCAGATCGGCCGTCGAAACGCCACACAAAACACACACACATAGCACCGCAGTAGGTAGGTATTAGACACGTTATAACTTTACGGACTCGATTCGACATACGGAGACCGAAAGTTATCGCCCAGCTTTGCAAAAACTCAACAACACTTAGGCAAAAAAGCCAAAAAGAGCCCAAAAAAGATCTCCGTCCAACGCCACACAAACACACACACACATAGCACATCGCTGTAGGTATTAGAGGTAGGTATTAGACACGCGTTATAACTTACGGACTCGATTCGACATACGGAGACCGAAAGTTATCGCCAGCTTTGCAAAACTCAACAACACTTAGCAAAAAAGCCAAAAAGAGCCCAAAACCCGATCGACCCCGTCCGAACGCCACACACACACACACACACATAGCACCGCTGTAGGTAATAGATATACACACGCTATAACTTACGGACTCGATTCGACATACGGAGACCGAAGTTATCGCCCAGCTTTGCAAAACTCAACAACACTTAGGCAAAAAGCCAAAAGAGCCCAAAACCCCAGATCCTACCCGTCCAACGCCACACAAAAACACACACATAGCACCGCTGTAGGTATTAGATACACGCACGCTATATAACTTACGGACTCGATTTCGACATACGGAGACCGAAGTTATCGCCCAGCTTTGCAAACTCAACAACACTTAGGCAAAAAGCCAAAAAGAGCCCAAAAACCAAGATCGTCGCTCCGAACGCCACACACAAACACACACATAGCAACCACAGTAGGTATTAGACACGCTGTTATAACTTTACGGACTCGATTCGACGGATACGAAAGAGACCGAAAGTTATCGCCCAGCTTTGCAAAAACTCAACAACACTTAGGCAAAAAGCAAAAAAAAGAGCCTAAAACCCGACTCGGCCGTCTCAACGCCACACAAACACACACACATAGCACCATAGTAGGTACATAGACACGCTACTATAACTTACGGACTCGATTCGACATACGGAGACCGAAAGTTATCGCCAGCTTTGCAAAACTCAACAACACTTAGGCAAAAAGTCAAAAAGAGCCCAAAACCCAAGATCGGCCGTCCGAACGCCACACAAACACACACACACAGCAAGCACCGCAGTAGGTATTAGACACGCGTTATAACTTACGGACTCGATTCGACATACGGAGACCGAAGTTATCGCCCAGCTTTGCAAAACTCAACAACACTTAGCAAAAAGCCAAAAAGAGCCTAAAACCCGTGATCGACCGTCTCAACGCCACACACACACACATAGCAGCACCGCAGTAGGTATTAGACACGCTATAACTTACGGACTCGATTCGACATACGGAGACCGAAGTTATATCGCCAGCTTTGCAAAACTCAACAACACTTAGGCAAAAAGCCAAAAAAGAGCAAAACCCAAGACGGCCGTCCGAACGCCACACACACACACACATAGCACCGCAGTAGGTATTAGTACACACTGTTATAACTTACGGACTCGATTTCGACATACGGAGACCGAAGTTATCGCCAGCTTTGCAAAAACTCAACAACACTTAGGCAAAAAGCCAAAAAGAGCCAAAAAACCCCAGATCGGCCGTCCAACGCCACGCAAAACACACACATAGCACCGCAGTAGGTATTAGACACGCTGTTATAACTTACGGACTCGATTCGACATACGGAGACCGAAAGTTATCGCCCAGCTTTGCAAAAACTCAACAACACTTAGCAAAAAAGTCAAAAAGAGCCAAAACCCAGATCGACCGTCCGTCATCCAACGCCACACAAAACACACACATAGCACCGCAGTAGGTATTAGACACGCTGTTATAACTTACGGACTCGATTCGACATACGGAGACCGAAAGTTATCGCCCAGCTTTGCAAAACTCAACAACACTTAGCAAAAAAAAAGAGCCAAAAAGAGCCCAAAACCCAGACTCAACCGTCCAACGCCACACAAACACACACATAGCACCGCGCAGAGGTATTAGACACGCTGTTATAACTTACGGACTCGATTCGACATACGGAGACCGAAGTTATCGCCAGCTTTGCAAAAACTCAACAACACTTAGGCAAAAAGCCAAAAAGAGCCCAAAACCCGAGACCTCGCCGTCCAACGCCACACAAACACACACATATAGCACCGCTGTAGGTATTAGACACGCTACATAAACTTACGGACTCGATTCCGACATACGGAGACCGAAGTTATCGCCAGCTTTGCAAAACTCAACAACACTGGTAGCAAAAAGCCAAAAAAGAGCCAAAACCCAAAGATCGGCCGTCATCGCCAACGCCACACAAACACACACACAGCACCACAGAGTAGGTATTAGACACGCTGCTATAACTTACGGACTCGATTCGACACATACGGAGACCGAAGTTATCGCCAGCTTTGCAAAACTCAACAACACTTAGGCAAAAAGTCAAAAAGAGCCAAAACCTCCCTCACGTCCGTCCGAACGCCACACAAACACACACATAGCACCACAGTAGGTATAGACACGCTGTTATAACTTACGGACTCGATTTCGACATATACGAGACCGAAGTTATCGCCCAGCTTTGCAAAACTCAACAACACTTAGGCAAAAAGTCAAAAAGAGCCTAAAAACCCACCGACTCTACCGTCCAAACAAACGCACACAACACACACACATACCGCTGTAGGTAATAGACACGCTATAACTTACGGACTCGATTCGACATACGGAGACCGAAGTTATCGCCACTTTGCAAAACAACAACACTTAGGCAAAAAGCCAAAAAGAGCCAAAAACCCAGATCGGCCTCATTCAAACGCCACACAAACACACACACATAGCACCGCAGTAGGTATTAGACACGCTGTTATAACTTACGGACTCGATTTCGACATACGGAGACCGAAGTTATCGCCTAGTTTGCGAAACTGAACAACACTTAGGCAAAAAGCCAAAAAAGAGCCTAAAACCCAGATCATCGTCCCAACCAACGCCACACACACACACACACATACACCACAGTAGGTATTAGACACGACGTTATAACTTACGGGACTCGATTCGACATACGGAGACCGAAAGTTATCGCCCAGCTTTGCAAAACTCAACAACACTTAGGCAAAAAAGCCAAAAAAAGAGCCAAAAACCAAGATCTACCGTCCAACGCCACACAAACACACACATAGCAACACCAGTAGGTATTAGATACGACACGTTATAACTTACGGACTCGATTCCGACATACGGAGACCGAGTTATCGCCCAGTTTGCAAAACTCAACAACACTTAGGCAAAAAGCCGAAAAAGAGCCCAAAACCCGCATCGGCCGTCCGAACGCCACACAAACACACACATAGCACCGCGTAGGTATTAGACACGCGTTACAACTTACGGGACTCGATTCCGACATACGGAGACCGAGTTATCGCCCAGTTTGCAAAAACTCAACAACACTTAGGCAAAAAGCCAAAAAGAGCCCAAAACCCGCATCGGCCGTCCGAACGCCACACAAACACACACATAGCACCGCATAGGTATTTACACACGCTATATAACTTACGGACTCGATTCCGACATACGGAGACCGAAAGTTATCGCCAGCTTTGCAAAAACTCAACAACACTTAGGCAAAAAGCCAAAAAGAGCCCAAAACCCAGACGGCCGTCCGAACGCCACACAAACACACACACATAGCAACCGCGTAGTAGGTATTAGACACGCGCTATAACTTACTACGGACTCGATTTCGACATACGGAGACCGAAAGTTATCGCCCAGCTTTTGCAAAACTCAACAACACTTAGCAAAAAGCCAAAAAGAGCCAAAAACCCCGATCGATCGGCCGTCCGAACGCCACACAAAAACACACACATAGCACCGCAGTAGGTATTAGACACGCATACTATAACTTACGGACTCGATTCGACATACGGAGACCGAAAGTTATCGCCAGCTTTGCAAAACTCAACAACACTTAGCAAAAAAGTAAAAAAGAGCCCAAAACTCAGATTCTACCGTCCGAACGCCACCACACAAACACACACATAGCACCGCTGTAGGTATTAGACACGCTGTTATAACTTACGGGACTCGATTCGACATACGGAGACCGAAAGTTATCGCCCAGCTTTGCAAAAAACTCAACAACACTTAGGCAAAAAGCCAAAAAGAGCCCAAAACCCCAGATCTATCCGTCCGAACGCCACACAAACACACACATAGCAACCGCCAGTAGGTATTAGACACGCTGTTATAACTTACGGACTCGATTCCGACATACGGAGCCGAAGTTATCGCCAGCTTTGCAAAAACTCAACAACACTTAGGCAAAAAGCCAAAAAGAGCCCAAAAACCCGATCGCTACCGTCCAAACGCCACGCAAACACACACACATAGCACCGCAGTAGGTATTAGACACGCTGTTATAACTTACGGACTCGATTTCGACATACGGAGACCGAAGTTATCGCCAGCTTTGCAAAACTCAACAACACTTAGGCAAAAAAGCCAAAAAGAGCCCAAAACCCGACGATCGTCCGTCCGAACGCCACACAAACACACACACATAGCACCGCTGTATAGTAGGTATTAGACACGCTGTTATAACTTACGGACTCGATTCGACATACGGAGACCGAAAGTTATCGCCCAGCTTTGCAAAAACTCAACAACACTTAGGCAAAAAAGCCAAAAAGAGCCCAAAACCCAGACTCGGCCGTCCTCAACGCCACACAAACACACACACATAGCACCGCAGTAGGTATTAGACACGCTGTTATAACTTACGGACTCGATTCTCGATTTCGGCATACGGAGACCGAAAGTTATCGCCCAGCTTTGCAAAACTCAACAAACACTTAGCAAAAAGCCAAAAAGAGCCTAAACCCAGACGACGTCCGTCTCAACGCCACAAAAAACACACACATAGCACCGCAGTAGTATTAGACACACGTTATATAACTTACGGACTCGATTCGACATACGGAGACCGAAAGTTATCGCCCAGCTTTGCAAAACTCAACAACACTTAGGCAAAAAGCCAAAAAGAGCCCAAACCCCCAGATCTACCGTCCAACGCCACACACAACACACACATAGCACCGTAGTAGTAGGTACATAGACACGCGTTATAACTTACGGACTCGATTTCGACATACGGAGACCGAAAGTTATCGCCCAGCTTTGCAAAACTCAACAACACTTTAGCAAAAAGCCAAAAGAGCCAAAACCCCAGACGTCGTCATCCAACGCCACACAAACACACACATAGCACCGCAGTAGGTATTAGACACGCGTTATAACTTACGGACTCGATTTCGACATACGGAGACCGAAAGTTATCGCCCAGCTTTGCAAAACTCAACAACACTTAGCAAAAAGCCAAAAAGAGCCCAAAACCAAAGATCGTCCGTCCCAACGCCACACACAACACACACATAGCACGCGGTAGGTATTAGACACGCTATAACTTACGGACTCGATTTCGACATACGGAGACCGAGTTATCGCCCAGTTTGCAAAACTCAACAACACTTAGGCAAAAAGCCGAAAAAGAGCCCAAAACCAGCCTCGGCCGTCCGAACGCCACACAAACACACACATAGCACCGCGTAGGTATTAGACACGCGTTATAAGTTACGGGACTCGATTCGACATATACGGAGACCGAAGTTATCGCCAGCTTTGCAAAACTCAACAACACTTAGGCAAAAAAGTCAAAAAGAGCCTAAAACCCGATCTACCGTCCGAACGCCACGCAAAACACACACACACATAGCACCGCCAGAGGTATTAGACACGCTGCTATAACTTACGGACTCGATTCCGACATACGGAGACCGAAGTTATCGCCAGCTTTTGCAAAACTCAACAACAACACTTAGGCAAAAAGCCAAAAAGAGCCAAAAAAACCGAGATCGCCCATCCAACGCCACACAAACACACACATATAAGACCGCTGTAGAGGTATTAGACACGCATTATAACTTACGGACTCGATTCGACATACGGAGACCGAAAGTTATCGCCCAGCTTTGCAAAACTCAACAACACTTAGGCAAAAAGCCAAAAAGAGCCCAAAACCAGAGATCGCCGTCGTCCAACGCCACACAACACACACACATATACCACCGTAGTAGGTATTAGACACGCGCTATAACTTACGGACTCGATTCGACATATACGGAGACCGAAAGTTATCGCCAGCTTTGCAAAAACAACAACACTTCAGCAAAAAAAGCCAAAAAGCCCAAAACCCGTGATCGGCCGTCCAACGCCACGCAAAAACACACACATAGCACCGCCAGAGGTATTAGACACGCTGTTATAACTTTACGGACTCGATTTCGACATACGGAGACCGAAGTTATCGCCCAGCTTTGCAAAACTCAACAACACTTAGCAAAAAAGCCAAAAAGAGCCTAAAACCCAGACTCACCGTCCGAACGCCACACAAAAACACACACATAGCACCACAGTAGGTATTAGACACGCTGTTATAACTTTACGGACTCGATTCGACATACGGAGACCGAAGTTATATCGCCAGCTTTGCAAAAACTCAACAACACTTAGCAAAAAGCCAAAAAGAGCCCAAAACCCCCCGATCGGCCGTCCCAACGCCACACAACACACACACATAGCACCGCAGAGGTATAGACACGTTATAACTTACGGACTCGATTTCGACATACGGAGACCGAAAGTTATCGCCAGCTTTGCAAAACTCAACAACACTTAGGCAAAAAGCCCAAAAAGAGCCCAAAACCCAGATCGGACCGCATCCAACGCCACGCAAAAACACACACATAGCACCGCAGAGGTATAGACACACACGCTGTTAACTTACGGACTCGATTTCGACATACGGAGACCGAAAGTTATCGCCCAGCTTTGCAAAACTCAACAACACTTAGGCAAAAAAGCCAAAAAGAGCCCAAAACCCGAGACGATCGTCCGTCCAACGCCACGCAAACACACACATATAACACCGTAGGTATTAGACACGCTGTTATAACTTACGGACTCGATTCCGACATACGAGACCGAAAGTTATCGCCCAGCTTTGCAAAAACTCAACAACAACACTTAAAGCAAAAAGCCAAAAAGAGCCCAAAACCCAAGATCTCGCCATCCAACGCCACGCAAACACACACATAGCACCAAGTAGTAGGTATTAGACACGTTATAACTTACGGACTCGATTCGACATACGGAGACCGAAAGTTATCGCCCAGCTTTGCAAAACTCAACAACACTTAGGCAAAAAGTCAAAAAGAGCCCAAAACCCAGATCGGCCGTCCGAACGCCACGCAAAACACACACATAGCAACACCGCAGAGTAGGTATTAGACACGCTATATAACTTACGGACTCGATTCGACATACGGAGACCGAAGTTATCGCCCAGCTTTGCAAACTCAACAACACTTAGGCAAAAAGCAAAAAGAGCCCAAAACCCAGATCGACACCGTCCAACGCCACGCAAACACACACACATAGCACCGCTAGTAGGTATTAGACACACGTTATATAACTTACGGACTCGATTCGACATATACGGAGACCGAAAGTTATCGCCCAGCTTTGCAAAACTCAACAACACTTAGGCAAAAAAAGTCAAAAGAGCCCAAAACCCCAGACGGCCGTCCAACGCCTACGCAAACACACACATAGCACCAGTAGGTATTAGACACGCGTTATAACTTACGGACTCGATTCGACGATATACGGAGACCGAAAGTTATCGCTCAGCTTTGCAAAACTCAACAACACTTAGGCAAAAAAGCCAAAAAGAGCCCAAAACCCAGACGGCCGTCCGAACGCCACGCAAACACACACACACATAGCACACAGCAGGTATTAGAGACACGTTATAACTTACGGACTCGATTTCGACATACGGAGACCGAAAGTTATCGCCCAGCTTTGCAAAACTCAACAACACTTAGCAAAAAGTAAAAAAAAAGAGCCCCAAAACCAGATTTCCGTCGTCCAACGCCAACAAAAACACACACATAGCACCGCTGTAGGTATTAGACACGCTGTTATAACTTACGGACTCGATTCGACATACGGAGACCGAAAGTTATCGCCTTTTTTGCAAAAAACTCAACAACACTTAGGCAAAAAGCCAAAAAAGCCCAAAACCAGACGGCCATCCCAACGCCACGCAAACACACACATAGCACACCGTAGGTAGGTATTAGACACACGTTATAACTTACGGACGGACTCGATTTCGACATACGGAGACCGAGTTATCGCCCAGTTTGCAAAACTCAACAACACTTAGGCAAAAAGTCAAAAAAGAGCCCAAAACCCAGATTTACCGTCCTCAACGCCACGCAAAAAACACACACATAGCACCGCAGTAGGTATTAGACACTGTTATAACTTACGGACTCGATTCGACATACGGAGACCGAAAGTTATCGCCGCTTTGCAAAACTCAACAACACTTAGGCAAAAAGCCAAAAGAGCCTCAAAACCCAGAGACGCCCGTCCAACGCCACGCAAACACACACATAGCACCGCCAGAGGTATTAGACACGCTGTTATAACTTACGGACTCGATTTCGACATACGGAGACCGAAAGTTATCGCCCAGCTTTGCAAAAACTCAACAACACTTAGGCAAAAAGCCAAAAAGAGCCCAAAACCCAGATCGGCCGTCCTCAACGCCACACAAAACACACACACATAGCACCGCAGTAGGTATTAGACACGTTATAACTTACGGACTCGATTCCGACATACGGAGACCGAAGTTATCGCCCAGCTTTGCAAAAAACTCAACAACACTTAGGCAAAAAGTCAAAAAGAGCCCAAAAACCAAGATTCCGTCCGTCAAACCACACAAAAACACACACATAGCACCGCCAGTAGGTATTACACGCTGTTAACTTACGGACTCGATTCGACATACGGAGACCGAAGTTATCGCCAGCTTTGCAAAACTCAACAACACTTAGGCAAAAAGCCAAAAAGAGCCCAAAACCAGACGGCCGTCCAACGCCACGCAAAACACACACATATATAACCACAGTAGGTATTGTACACACGTTGTTATAACTTACGGACTCGATTCCGACATACGGAGACCGAAAGTTATCGCCCAGCTTTGCAAAACTCAACAACACTTAGCAAAAAGCCAAAAAGAGCCCAAAACCCAGATCGTCCGTCCGAACGCCACGCAAAACACACACATAGCACCGCAGAGGTATTAGACACGTGTTATAACTTACGGACTCGATTCGACATACGGAGACCGAAAGTTATCGCCAGCTTTGCAAAACTCAACAACACTTAGGCAAAAAAGCCAAAAAGAGCCAAAACCCAAGATCTACGTCGTCCGAACGCCACGCAAACACACACATAGCACCGCAGTAGGTAATAGACACGCTGTTATAACTTACGGGACTCGATTCGACATACGGAGACCGAAGTTATCGCCCCAGCTTTGCAAAAACTCAACAACACTTAGCAAAAAGCCAAAAAGAGCCCAAAACCCAAGATCGTCCGTCCGAACGCCCACGCAAAACACACACATAGCACCGAAGTAGGTATTAGACATGTTATAACTTTACGGACTCGATTCCGACATACGGAGACCGAAGTTATCGCCAGCTTTGCAAAACTCAACAACACTTAGCAAAAAGCCAAAAGAGCCCAAAACCCAGACGGCCATCCAACGCCACGCAAACAAACACACACACATAGCACCGCCAGAGGTATTAGACACGCACGCTATAACTTACGGACTCGATTCGACATACGGAGACCGAAAGTTATCGCCCAGCTTTGCAAAACTCAACAACACTTAGGCAAAAAGCCAAAAAGAGCCCAAAACCCGCATCACGGGTCATCTCAACGCCACGCAAAACACACACATAGCACCGCTGTAGAGGTATGTAGACACGCGTTATAACTTACGGACTCGATTCGACATACGGAGACCGAAAGTTATCGCCAGCTTTGCAAAACTCAACAACACTTAGGCAAAAAGCCAAAAAGAGCCCAAAACCCGATCGGCCGTCCGAACGCCACACAAACACACACACATAGCACCACCTGTAGAGGTATTAGACACGCTGTTATAACTTACGGGACTCGATTTCGACATACGGAGACCGAAGTTATCGCCAGCTTTGCAAAACTCAACAACACTTAGCAGCAAAAAGCCAAAAAGAGCCCAAAACCGTGAGACGGCCGTCCTCAAACGCCACGCAAACACACACACATAGCACCGCTGTAGGTATTAGACACGCGTTATAAACTTACGGACTCGATTTCGACATACGGAGACCGAAAGTTATCGCCAGCTTTGCAAAAACTCAACAACACTTTAGCAAAAAGCAAAAAGAGCCCAAAACCAGACGTACCGTCCAAACGAACGCACACACACACACACACACATAGCAATCGCAGTAGGTATTAGACACGCTGTTATAACTTACGGACTCGATTCGACATACGGAGACCGAAGTTATCGCCCAGCTTTGCAAAACTCAACAACACTTAGCAAAAAGCCAAAAAAGAGCCCAAAACCCAGATCTCAACGCCGTCCGAACGCCACAAAACACACACACATAGCACCGCAGAGGTATTAGACACATGTTATAACTTACGGACTCGATTCGACATATACGGAGACCGAAAGTTATCGCCAGCTTTGCAAAACTCAACAACACTTAGGCAAAAAGCCAAAAAAGAGCCCAAAACCAAAGCATCGCCGTCCAACGCCACGCAAACACACACACATAGCAATCACAGTAGGTATATAGACACGCACGTTATAACTTACGGACTCGATTCGACATACGGAGACCGAAGTTATCGCCAGCTTTGCAAAAACTCAACAACACTTAGGCAAAAAGCCAAAAAGAGCCCAAACCCCAGACGGCCCGTCTCAACGCCACACAACACACACATAGCAACCGCTGTAGTAGGTATTAGACACGTTATAACTTACGGACTCGATTTCGACATACGGAGACCGAAAGTTATCGCCAGCTTTGCAAAAACTCAACAACACTTTAGCAAAAAGCCCAAAAAGAGCCAAAACCAAGACGGCCACGTCCAACGTCCTAACGCCACACAAACACACACATAGCACCGCAGTAGGTATTAGACACGTTATAACTTACGGACTCGATTCGACATACGGAGACCGAAAGTTATCGCCCAGCTTTGCAAAACTCAACAACACTTAGGCAAAAAGCCTCAAAAAGAGCCCAAAACCCAGATCGGCCGTCCGAACGCCACGCAAAAACACACACACATAGCACCGCAGAGGTAATAGTAGACACATAGCTATAACTTACGGACTCGATTCGACATACGGAGACCGAAAGTTATCGCCACTTTGCAAAACTCAACAACACTTAGGCAAAAAGCAAAAAAAAGAGCCAAAACCCCAGATCGGCCCGTCCGAACGCCACACACAAACACACACACATAGTAACCGCGTATAGGTAATATTACACGCTCGTATAACTTACGGACTCGATTCCGACATACGGAGACCGAAAGTTATCGCCAGCTTTGCAAAACTCAACAACACTTTAAAAAAAAGTACGGAAAAAGAGCCCAAAAAAAAAAAGAGCCCAAAACCCGACCGCCATCCAACGCACACAAACACACACATAGCACCGCAGTAGTATTAGACACGCTGCTATAACTTACGGACTCGATTCGACATACGGAGACCGAAAGTTATCGCCAGCTTTGCAAAACTCAACAACACTTAGCAAAAAGCCAAAAAGAGCCTAAAACCCAGATTTCGGCCGTCCAACGCCACAAAAACACACACATATAGACCGCAGAGGTATTAGACACGCGTTATAACTTACGGACTCGACTCGATTTCGACATACGGAGACCGAAAGTTATCGCCCAGCTTTGCAAAACTCAACAACACTTAGGCAAAAAGCCAAAAAGAGCCCAAAACCCAGACGGCCGTCCAACGCCACGCAAAAACACACACATAGCAACCAGTAGTAGGTATTAGACACGTGTTATAACTTACGGACTCGATTCCGACATACGGAGACCGAAAGTTATCGCCCAGCTTTGCAAAACTCAACAACACTTAGGCAAAAAGCCAAAAAGAGCCCAAAACCCGACGGCCGTCCAACGCCACGCAAAAACACACACATAGCACCGCAGAGGTATTAGACACGCTATAACTTACTTACGGACTCGATTCCGACATACGGAGACCGAAGTTATCGCCAGCTTTGCAAAACTCAACAACACTTAGGCAAAAGCCAAAAAGAGCCCAAAACCAGATCGGCCGTCCAACGCCACACAAACACACACACATAGCACCAAGTAGGTATTAGACACGTGCTATAACTTACGGACTCGATTCGACATACGGAGACCGAAGTTATCGCCAGCTTTGCAAAAAACTCAACAACACTTAGGCAAAAAGCCAAAAAGAGCCCAAAACCCAGACTTCCGTCTCCAACGCCACGCAAAACACACACACACACACACCGGTAGGTATTAGACACGCTAGTTATAACTTACGGACTCGATTCCACATACGGAGACCGAAAGTTATCGCCAGCTTTGCAAAACTCAACAACACTTAGGCAAAAAGTCAAAAAAGAGCCAAAACCCCAGACGCCGTCCAACGCCACGCAAACACACACATAGCACCGCATAGTAGGTATTAGACACGCTGTTATAACTTACGGACTCGATTCCGACATACGGAGACCGAAAGTTATCGCCAGCTTTGCAAAACTCAACAACACTTAGGCAAAAAGCAAAAAGAGCCCAAAACCCAGATCGGCCATCCCAACGCCACGCAAACACACACACATAGCACCGCTGTAGGTATTAGACACGCTGTTATAACTTACGGACTCGATTTCGACATACGGAGACCGAAAGTTATCGCCAGCTTTGCAAAACTCAACAACACTTAGCAAAAAGCCAAAAAGAGCCCAAAACCAGACGGCCGCCGTCTCAACGCCACGCAAAACACACACATAGTAACCGCTGTAGGTATTAGACACGAAGTTAAACTTACGGACTCGATTCGACATACATACGGAGACCGAAAGTTATCGCCCAGCTTTGCAAAACTCAACAACACTTAGGCAAAAAGCCAAAAAGAGCCCAAAAACCCGAGATCGGCCATCTCGAACGCCACGCAAAACACACACATAGCACCGCAGTAGGTATTAGACACGCTGTTATAACTTACGGACTCGATTCGACATACGGAGACCGAGAAGTTATCGCCAGCTTTGCAAAACTCAACAACACTTAGGCAAAAAGCCAAAAAGAGCCCAAAACCAGACGACGGCCATCTCAACGCCACGCAAAACACACACATATATAGCACCGCTGTAGGTATTAGACACGCGTTATAACTTACGGACTCGATTTCGACATATACGGAGACCGAAGTTATCGCCAGCTTTGCAAAACTCAACAACACTTAGGCAAAAAGCCAAAAAGAGCCCAAAACCCGTGATCTACGTCATCCGAACGCCACGCAAACACACACATAGCAACCGCTGTAGGTATTAGACACGCAGTTATAACTTACGGACTCGATTCGACACATACGGAGACCGAAGTTATCGCCAGCTTTGCAAAACTCAACAACACTTAGGCAAAAAGCCAAAAAGAGCCCAAAACCCGAGACGCCCATCCAACGCCACGCACGCAACACACACACATAGCAGCACCGCAGTAGGTATTAGACACGCTGCTATAACTTACTTACGGACTCGATTCCGATATACGGAGACCGAAAGTTATCGCTTCAGCTTTGCAAAACTCAACAACACTTAGGCAAAAAGCCAAAAGAGCCCAAAACCCAGATCGGCCGTCCAACGCCACACAAAACACACACATAGCACCGCAGTAGGTATTAGACACGCTGTTATTACCACTTACGGACTCGATTTCGACATACGGAGACCGAAAGTTATCGCCCAGCTTTGCAAAACTCAACAACACTTAGCAAAAAGCCAAAAAAGAGCCCAAAACCCGCAGATCGCCGTCATTCAACGCCACGCAAAACACACACACATAGCACCGCAGTAGGTATATAGACACGTTATAACTTACGGACTCGATTCGACATACGGAGACCGAAGTTATCGCCAGCTTTGCAAAACTCAACAACACTTAGGCAAAAAGCCAAAAAGAGCCCAAAACCCAAGATCGGCCGTCCAACGCCAACAAACACACACATAGCACCGCAGTAGGTATTAGACACGTTATAACTTACGGACTCGATTCGACATACGGAGACCGAAAGTTATCGCCCAGCTTTGCAAAACTCAACAACACTTAGGCAAAAAGCCAAAAAGAGCCTCAAAAACCCAGACGGCCGTCCGAACGCCACGCAAAACACACACATAGCACCGCAGTAGGTATTAGACACGCTGTTATAACTTACGGACTCGATTTCGACATACGGAGACCGAAAGTTATCGCCCAGCTTTGCAAAACTCAACAACACTTAGGCAAAAAGCCAAAAAGAGCCTAAAACCCCAGATCGCCGTCCAACGCCACGCAAACACACACACATAGCACCGCAGTAGGTATTAGACACGTTATAACTTACGGACTCGATTCGACATATACGGAGACCGAAAGTTATCGCCAGCTTTGCAAAACTCAACAACACTTAGGCAAAAAGTCAAAAAGAGCCCAAAACCCAGACGGCCGTCTCCAACGCCACGCAAACACACACATAGCACCGCATAGGTATTAGACACTGTTACAACTTACGGACTCGATTTCGACATATACGGAGACCGAAAGTTATCGCCAGCTTTGCAAAACTCAACAACACTTAGCAAAAAGCCGTAAAAAAGAGCCAAAACCCAAAGATCGATCGCCGTCCGAACGCCACGCAAAACACACACATAGCACCGCATAGTAGGTATTAGACACGCTGTTATAACTTACGGACTCGATTCGACATACGGAGACCGAAAGTTATCGCCCAGCTTTGCAAAACTCAACAACACTTAGGCAAAAAAGTAAAAAAGAGCCCAAAACCCAGATCGCCCGTCCAACGCCACGCAAACACACACATAGCAACCACAGTAGGTATTAGACACACGTTATAACTTACGGACTCGATTCGACATACGGAGACCGAAGTTATCGCCAGCTTTGCAAAACTCAACAACACTTAGGCAAAAAGTCAAAAAGAGCCAAAACCCAGACGCCGTCCCAAACGCCACACAAACACACACATAGCACCGCTGTAGGTATTAGACACGCAGTTATAACTTACGGACTCGATTCGACATACGGAGACCGAAAGTTATCGCCCAGCTTTGCAAAACTCAACAACACTTAGGCAAAAAAGCCAAAAAGAGCCCAAAACCCGTGACGTCCGTCCAACGCCACGCAAACACACACATAGCACCGCAGTAGGTATTGGTATTACACGCGTTATAACTTACGGACTCGATTCGACATACGGAGACCGAAAGTTATCGCCCAGCTTTGCAAAACTCAACAACACTTAGGCAAAAAGCCAAAAAGAGCCCTAAAACCCAGATCGTCCGTCTCAACGCCACGCAAAACACACACATAGCACCGCTGCAGAGGTATTAGACACGCTGTTATAACTTTACGGACTCGATTTCGACATACGGAGACCGAAAGTTATCGCCAGCTTTGCAAAACTCAACAACACTTAGGCAAAAAGTCAAAAAGAGCCCAAAACCCAGATCGTCCATCCAACGCCACGCAAACACACACACATAGCACCGCAGTAGGTATTAGACACGCGTTATAACTTACGGACTCGATTCGACATACGGAGACCGAAGTTATCGCCAGCTTTGTAAAACTCAACAACACTTAGGCAAAAAAAGTCAAAAGAGCCAAAAACCAAAAGACGTCGTCCCAACGCCACACAAAACACACACATAGCACCGCAGTAGGTATTAGACACGCTGTTATAACTTACGGACTCGATTCACATACGGAGACCGAAAGTTATCGCCAGCTTTGCAAAACTCAACAACACTTAGGCAAAAAAGCCAAAAAGAGCCCAAAACCAGATCGTCCGGTCCGAACGCCACGCAAACACACACATAGCACCGCTGTAGGTATTAGACACACACTGCTATAACTTACGGACTCGATTCTCGACATACGGAGACCGAAAGTTATCGCCCAGCTTTGCAAAACTCAACAACACTTAGCAAAAAAGCCAAAAAGAGCCTAAAAACCGTCATCATCGTCCGAACGCCACGCAAAACACACACATAGCACCGCAGTAGGTATTAGACACGTTATGTTATAACTTACGGACTCGATTCGACATACGGAGACCGAAGTTATCGCCCAGCTTTGCAAACTCAACAACACTTAGCAAAAAGCCAAAAGAGCCCAAAAACCCGACGTCCAGTCCCGAACGCCACGCAAACACACACATAGCACCGCTGTAGGTATTAGACACACTGTTATAACTTACGGACTCGATTTCGACATACGGAGACCGAAAGTTATCGCCAGCCAGCTTTGCAAAACTCAACAACACTTTAGGCAAAAGCCAAAAAGAGCCCAAAACCTCAGATCGGCCGTCCGAACGCCACGCTAAACACACACATACATAAGACCGCTGTAGGTATTAGACACGCGTTATAACTTACGGACTCGATTTCGACATACGGAGACCGAAAGTTATCGCCAGCTTTGCAAAACTCAACAACACTTAGGCAAAAAGCCAAAAAGAGCCTAAAACCCCAGACGGTCCGTCCAACGCCACGCAAACACACACATAGCAATCGCAGAGGTATTAGACACGCTGTTACAACTTACGGACTCGATTCCGACATACGAGACCGAAAGTTATCGCCAGCTTTGCAAAACTCAACAACACTTAGGCAAAAAGTCAAAAGAGCCCAAAACCCAGACTTCTGGCCGTCCGAACGCCACGCAAAAACACACACATAGCACCGTGTAGGTATTAGACACGACGTTATAACTTACGGAACTCGATTCGACATACGGAGACCGAAAGTTATCGCCAGCTTTGCAAAACTCAACAACACTTTAGGCAAAAAGCCAAAAAAGAGCCCAAAACCCAAGACGGCCCGTCCGAACGCCACGCAAACACACACATATAACCACTGTGAGGTATTAGACACGCAGTTACAACTTACGGACTCGATTCTCGACATACGGAGACCGAAAGTTATCGCCCGCTTTGCAAAACTCAACAACACTTCAGCAAAAAGCCAAAAAGAGCCCAAAACCCGTGATCGGTCTGGTCCGAACGCCACGCAAAACACACACATAGCACCGCCAGTAGGTATTAGTACACGCACGTTATAACTTACGGACTCGATTCCGACATACGGAGACCGAAGTTATCGCCCAGCTTTTGCAAAACTCAACAACACTTCAGCAAAAAAGTCAAAAGAGCCCAAACCCAGACGCTCCGTCCGAACGCCACACACAAACACACACATAGCAACCGCAGTAGGTATTAGACACGCTGTTATAACTTACGGACTCGATTCGACATACGGAGACCGAAGTTATCGCCAGCTTTGCAAAACTCAACAACACTTAGCAAAAAGCCAAAAAGAGCCCAAAACCCAGATCGGTCCGTCCAACGCCACGCAAAACACACACACATAAGACCGCAGTAGGTATTATAGACACGCTACATATAACTTACGGGACTCGATTCGACATACGGAGACTGAGTTATCGCCCAGTTTGAAAAACTCAACAACACTTAGGCAAAAAGCCAAAAAAGAGCCCAAAACCCAGATCGGCCGTCCAACGCCACGCAAAACACACACATAGCACCGCCAGAGTAGGTATTAGACACGTGTTATAAACTTACGGACTCGATTCCGACATACGGAGACCGAAAGTTATCGCCAGCTTTGCAAAACTCAACAACACTTAGGCAAAAAAGCCAAAAGAGCCCAAAACCCAGATCGTCCCGTCCAACGCCACGCAAACACACACATAGCACGCTGTAGGTATTAGACACGCAACTATAACTTACGGACTCGATTCACATACGGAGACCGAAGTTATCGCCCAGCTTTGTAAAACTCAACAACACTTAGGCAAAAAGTCAAAAGAGCCCAAAACCCAGATCGCCATCCGAATGCCACGCAAAACACACACATAGCAACCGCAGAGGTATTAGACACGCTGTTATAACTTACGGACTCGATTTCGACATACGGAGACCGAAAGTTATCGCCAGCTTTGCAAAACTCAACAACACTTAGGCAAAAGCCCAAAAGAGCCCAAAAACCCGATCGTCCGTCTCAACGCCACGCAAAACACACACATAGCACCGCAGTAGGTATTAGACACGTTATAACTTACGGACTCGATTTCGACATACGAGACCGAAAGTTATCGCCAGCTTTGCAAAACTCAACAACACTTAGGCAAAAAGCCAAAAAGAGCCCAAAACCCGTGATCGGCCGTCCAACGCCACGCGAAACACACACATAGCACCACCAGTAGGTATTAGACACAAGTTACAACTTACGGACTCGACTCGACATACGGAGACCGAAAGTTATCGCCCAGCTTTGCAAAACTCAACAACACTTAGGCAAAAAGCCAAAAAGAGCCCAAAACCCAGACTTCTCGTCCGAACGCCACGCAAACACACACATAGCACCGCTGTAGGTATAGACACGTTGTTATAACTTACGGACTCGATTTCGACATACGGAGACCGAAAGTTATCGCCAGCTTTGCAAAACTCAACAACACTTAGGCAAAAAGTCAAAAAAGAGCCCAAAACCCAGATCGTCCGTCTCAACGCCACGCAAACACACACATAGCAATCACCAGAGGTATTAGACACGCTGTTATAACTTACGGACTCGATTCGACATACGGAGACCGAAGTTATCGCCCAGCTTTGCAAAACTCAACAACACTTAGGCAAAAAGTCAAAAGAGCCCAAACCCAGACGTCCGTCCGAACGCCACGCAAACACACACATAGTAACCGCTGTAGGTATTGGGACACACTGTTATAACTTACGGGACTCGATTCCGACATACGGAGACCGAAAGTTATCGCCCAATTTGCAAAACTCAACAACACTTAGGTAAAAAGACAAAAATGAGCCCAAAACCAACATCGGCAGTCCGAACGCCACGCAAACACACACATAGCACCGCCAGAGGTATTAGACACGTGTTATAACTTACGGACTCGATTCGACATACGGAGACCGAAAGTTATCGCCCAGCTTTGCAAAACTCAACAACACTTAGGCAAAAAGCCAAAAGAGCCCAAAAACCCAGATCGGCTCATCCGAACGCCATTTAAACACACACATAGCACCGCTGTAGTAGGTATTAGACACGACGTTACAACTTACGGACTCGATTCGACATATACGGAGACCGAAGTTATCGCCCAGCTTTGCAAAACTCAACAACACTTAGGCAAAAAGCCAAAAGAGCCCAAAACCCAAGATCGCCGTCCCGAACGCCACGCAAACACACACATAAGACCGCAGAGGTATTAGACACGTTATATAACTTACGGACTCGATTCGACATAATGGAGACCGAAAGTTATCGCCAGCTTTGCAAAACTCAACAACACTTAGGCAAAAAGCCAAAAAGAGCCCAAAACCCGAGACTCCGTCCAACGCCACGCAAACACACACACATAGCACCGTGTAGGTATTAGACACGCTGCTATAAACTTACGGACTCGATTCCGACATACGGAGACCGAAAGTTATCGCCCAGCTTTGCAAAACTCAACAACACTTAGGCAAAAAGTCAAAAGAGCCAAAACCCAGATCGTCCCGTCCGAACGCCACGCAAACACACACACATAGCACCGCTGAGGTATTAGACATGTTATAACTTACGGACTCGATTCCGACATACGGAGACCGAAAGTTATCGCCAGCTTGCAAAAACTCAACAACACTTAGGCAAAAAAGTCAAAAAGAGCCCAAAACCCAGACGTGATACCGTCCAACGCCACGCAAACACACACATAGCACCCTGTAGGTATTAGACACGTGTTATAACTTACGGACTCGATTCGACATACGGAGACCGAAAGTTATCGCCCAGCTTTGCAAAAACTCGCCAACACTTAGGCAAAAAGTCGTAAAAAGAGCCTAAAACCGTGATCGCTCGTCCAACGCCATGCAAAAACACACACAGCACCGCTGTAGGTATTAGACACGCTGTTATAACTTACGGACTCGATTCTCATATACGGAGACCGAAGTTATCGCCAGCTTGCAAAAACTCAACAACACTTAGGCAAAAAGTCAAAAGAGCCCAAAACCCCAGATCGGCCATCCGAACGCCACGCAAACACACACACATAGCAATCGCATAGGTATTAGACACGTATATAACTTATTAGACTCGATTCCACAGACACGGAGACCGAAAGTTATCGCCAGCTTTGCAAAACTCAACAACACTTAGGCAAAAAGCCAAAAAGAGCCCAAAACCAGTGACGGCCGTCGAACGCCACGCAAACACACACATAGCACCGTTGTAGGTATTAGACACGTTATAACTTACGGACTCGATTTCTCGACATACGGAGACCGAAGTTATCGCCCAGCTTTGCAAAACTCGCCAACACTTGTGCAAAAAAGCCAAAAGAGCCCAAAACCCAGATCGCCGTCCAACGCCACGCAAACACACACATAGCACAGTAGGTATTAGGACACGCTATATAACTTACGGAACTCGATTCGATATACGGAGACCGAAAGTTATCGCCCAGCTTTGCAAAACTCAACAACACTTAGGCAAAAAGTGAAAAAAAGAGCCTAAACCCAGATCGCTCGTTCAACGCCACGCAAACACACACATAGCACAACGGTAGGTATTAGGTATTATAACTTTTACATACATTCGACAGACGGAGATCGAAGTTATCGCCTCAGCTTTGCAAAACTCAACAACACTTAGGCAAAAAAGCCAAAAAGAGCCCAAAACTCAGACGTCCGTCTCAACGGAACGCCACGCAACACACACATATAGCACCAGTAGGTATTAGACACGCTGTTAGAACTTACGGACTCGATTCGACATACGGAGACCGAAGTTATCGCCAGCTTTGCAAAACTCAACAACACTTAAGCAAAAAGCCAAAAAGAGCCCAAAACCCAGATCGCCATCCGAACGCCACGCAAACACACACATAAGATCGTAGTAGGTATTAGACACGCTGCTACAACTTACGGACTCGATTTCGACATACTGAGACCGAAGTTATCGCCTGCTTGCAAAACTCAACAACACTTAGGCAAAAAGCCAAAAAGAGCCCAAAACCCAGATCGCCCATCCAACGCCACGCAAACACACACATAGCAACCATGAGGTATTAGACACGTGTTAGAACTTACTAACTCGATTCTCGACATACGGAGACCGAGTTATCGCCCAGTTTGCAAAACTCAACAACACTTAGGCAAAAAAAGCCAAAAGAGCCTAAACTCGACGGCCCATCCTAACACCACAAAACACACACACATAGCACCGCAGTAGGTATTAGACACACGTTAGAACTTACGGACTCGATTCGACATACGGAGACCGAAAGTTATCGCCAGCTTTGCAAAACTCAACAACACTTAGGCAAAAGTCAAAAAGAGCCTAAAACCCGTGATTGTCTGGTCCAACGCCACGCAAACACACACATAGTACCGCCGTAGAGGTATTAGACACGCTTATAACTTACGGGACTCGATTTCGACATACGAGACCGAAAGTTATCGCCAGCTTTGCAAAAACTCAACAACACTTAGGTAAAAAGCCAAAAAGAGCCTAAAAACCCGCACGTACTCGTCCGAACGCCATGCAAACACACACATAGCACCATTAGGTATTAGACACGTTATAACTTACGGATTCGATTCCGACATACGGAGACCGAAAGTTATCGCCAGCTTTGTAAAACTCAACAACACTTAGGCAAAAAGCCAAAAAGAGCCCAAACCCGTATCGTCCCATCCAACGCCACGCAAACACACACATAGCACCACGAGGTATTAGACACGCTGCTAGAATTTACGGACTCGATTCGATATATGGAGACCGAAAGTTATCGCTTAGTTTACAAAACTCACCAACACTTAGGCAAAAAGCCAAAATGAGCCCAAAACTCGTGATCGCTCGTCCAACGCCACGCGAAAACACACACATAGTAACCGCTGTAGAGGTATTAGACACGTGTTAAAACTTACGGACTCAATTTCGACATACGAAGACCGAAAGTTATCGCCAGCTTTGCAAAACTCAACAACACTTAGGCAAAAACCAAAAAAGCCCAAAACCAGATATCGTCCATCCGCCATGCAAACACACACACATAGCACCGCGAGGTATTAGACACGCAGTTATAATTTACGGACTCGATTCGGATATATGAAGACCGAAAGGCGGCCCGCTTTGCAAAACTCGCCAACACTTAGCAAAAAGTCTAAAAAGAGCCTAAAACACGATCGTCAGCCTCAACGCCACGCAAACACACACATAGCAACGCGTAGGTATTAGACACGCGTTATAACTGACGGTACTCGATTCCGACATACGGAGACCGAGTTATCGCCAGCTTTGCAAAACTCAACAAATACTTAGGCAAAAAGCCAAAAAGAGCCCAAAACCCGTGATTGCTCGGTCCGGACACCACGCTAAACACACATAAGACCACAGAGGTATTAGACACGTGTTAGAACTTACGGACTCGATTCAAATACGGAGACCGAAAGTTATCGCCAGCTTTGTAAAACTCAACAACACTTAGCAAAAACCCAAAAGAGCCTAAAACCCAGATCGTCCGTCTCGACGCCACGCAAACACACACATAGTACCGCCAGAGGTATTAGACACACGTTATAATCTCACGGACTCGACTCGACATACGGAGACCGAAGTTATCGCCAGCTTTGCAAAACTCAACAACACTTAGGCAAAAAGCCAAAAAGAGCCCAAAACCCGCATCGTCCGTCCGAACGCCACGCAAACACACACATAGTCACCGCGTAGGTATTAGGCACACGTTAGAACTGACGGTACTCGATTCCGACATACGGAGACCGAAGTTATCGCCTGCTTGCAAAAACTCGCCAACACTTAGGCAAAAAGTCAAAAAGAGACCAAAACCCACATCGTCTGGTCCAATGTCACGTTTAAACACACACATAGCACCATCGTAGGTATTAGACACGGTTATAGAACTTACGGATTCGATTCGACATACATGAGACCGACCAGTTATCGCCTAGTTTGCAAAACTCACAACACTTAGCAAAAAGTAAAAAGAGCCCAAAACCAAGATCGCTCCATCCGACACCACGCAAACATACACATAGCACCAGAGGTATTAGACACGTGTTAGAACTTACGGACTCGATTCTGAATACGGAGATCGAAAGTTATCGCCAGCTTTACTTAAACTCGACAACTCTTAGGCAAAAAAAGTCAAAAGAGGCTAAAACCCGTGATCGTCTGTCCAACGCCACGCAAATAATAACACACGCTGAGGTATTAGACACGATTAGAACTTACGGACTCGATTC